>JAPKLW010004025.1:0-31753 GCA_026898455.1 Plectranthus barbatus
CTCTGATTTCTTCATTCGTCAGTGAAATGCTGCTCCCGAAACTAACATACATCACCGATCTTGGAGCTTGCCGATCTAGCCATTCTAGACAATCGTGCCGTCGTGAAACCTTCGCGTTGCGGTGTGGATAACTCCGGATGAGAGTCGGCGTGATGGCCCATTGCTTCTTGCCACCGCCGATCTCTTCTCTCCCGAGAAGATCGATGTACTTACCTTCGATTAATCTGAAGGTATTAAAGATTTCTCCCTCTCTCAGATCTAGATAATCCGATCTATTCGCTATGAATCTTATAGTAGATTCCGGATAGAATTCTCTCACAGAAGGCAGACGATTCAGCTCCTCTTCCACATCAAACGGCCGCCCCAAAAACTCCCACAAAACACAGAACATATTGAGAGCCGACAAGCAAGAGAAGGCGTAGGACTCGACGGTCGGGATGGAGACAGCAACCTTAACCGCCTCCCCAACAAGCCTGTCGTAAATCACGATGATTTTACCTGTTTGTTTGGACAAGTTTTGCACGAGCGCGGTGATCTCATCGCGCAATCCCATGTAAGCCGCGACGGCCGGAAGTAGATGGTCGCCGTTTTTCTTTGAAGTAGTTGTGTACGGTTCCGGCGTGGCGATTGGCGGAGTGGGGAGATCGTGGAACTGGATGTTGGCGGCGGCTTCAGATGCGCGCAGCTTGACTTGGCGGTTGTGGGTGGCGGTGCCGACGAAGTGAACGGGGAGGTGGTGGGAGGAGATGACTTGGGCGAGGTGCAGAAGCTGGTTGAGGTGGCTTTGGCAGGGGAAGGGAACCATGACCACTGCAACTTTCACTTTCTCCATTGGATTTGGATAAGGTGAGTGTGAGTGAGAGATTCAAAACGACCGTCACTCACTTTTGGAATGAATTTGGACTCTTGTTTACTGTGAGTCTGTGACAGTTTTATACGAGAGAAAAATCATAAAATATTCATTATGTCTCGTACATATATTAAAAATATTTATATCTTATAATACATCATAAAAATATTTAAAAATATATTTGTCTGTCAAATTCAAAAATTTAGGTGTTCTTTTCAACAAATTTCTTTTAATTATATTAGTCTATATTACTCTCAATTTTTTATTTTAATAATTTTATTTTATATAAAATAAAACATTGAAGAAAAGATCTTAACTAAATTTAGAAAAAATTAAATATTTGTTGGTAAGAATTGCAATGAATGAGGTAGGGATGAGGTAATTAAAAGAAATAGGAATGAGATTAAATGAGGTAGGAATGTGGTAATAAAATTAATGGGTTAGGAATAGAATTAAATGAGGTAAGAATCCGGTCTGAATCGGGTACAGATTCTAACCCAATACAGACCGGTTCAGACCTGATTCTGATCCGGGTCGGATTCGGGTCTGAATCAGGTCTGTATCGGGTCAGAATCTGGACCCGATTCAGACCTGATTCCTACCCATAGTCTTACCACATTTATTATTTTTGTTTCATACCAATAAACATTTTTAAATTTATTTTTATTATTTTTATTAATATTTTATTTCAAAACATCATTAAAAATACATTTTTGTTAATGATATCATCATCATAACACCAATAATTGCATCTGTTTCCACATAAAACAAATTCCCATGTAAAATTTTGTACTTTTGGGTATTTTTATGATGTGTTATAAAAAGTTGGTATTTTCACAATGTGTTTTATAAAATTGGATATTTTAAAATATTTCCACTTTATATAAGTTAAATAAGTTCAAATTCCCTCCAAGAATAGTACTCCCTTCCCGACTTAATTATTTCGGATTGACCGGCACAATAATCAAGGAGTGTGAATGTAAAATAAGTTGAGTGAAATTAATATTTTATTATTAGCGTGAAAAATTTACTTTTTTTAGTAACTAGACAATTGAATTGGGACAGACGAAAAAGGAAAATGGGACAATTAAACTGGAGGGAGGGAGTATTTCACTTGGTCTTCCATTCTATTCATTACTAATTTTAATTAATATTTTTATAAAAATAAAAATCAAATATAATCAAATATTCTCTAATTGATTTTTAAGAAACAAAAATTAGAATTTTATAAGATCACATAATATTATAAATCAATCAATTTTAATAATCAAATATTAATTAAAATTAAAAAATAATTACTAAAAAATATTATATACTTTAATTGGATGGGATGAACAAGTTCAACCGTAAAGTTTATCCCACCCAATTAAGATATATTATTATTATTATTATTTGTAATTACTTTTCAATTTTTAACTAAAATTGATTAATTCATAACTATAATTTGTGTTTTTATAAAATTTGAATTTTTGTTCTTAAAAATCAATTAGAGTATTTTGTATTATACTTGTTTATTATTTTCGTAAAAATACTAATTAAGATTAGTTATCGAGACAGTGAACATCAAGCAAAACATCATTGTAGGACAAAGGATTAGATTTTTTATGTGATGGTTGCTAAGTCATCCTCAAACATTAGAATTTTTAAGCATTAGAATTAAATTGAAGTTGATTTAAGCATTAGAATTTTTAATTAAATTGATTATGAAATTTTATTTTTTAATATTTGCAGTCGTATAAGTTTTAGTCGAACGTCTAATTATATTTAAATACTTATTAATTTAGAAATATATTTTTTTTATTTTTAAAGCACAAATTTGTTATAAGGCATCTCTTAAAAAAAAGTCTCATGTTAATAAAGTTCAATTCTTATGTAGGAAATAATTCTTTCTTTCTTGTTGTGGGAAAATTGGAATTCACACCCAACATTTGTGATATTCTCGATTGAATGTGACCCAATCCATTTGGTCAAACAATAATTGAGCATAACTTAAAAAAAGTCTTTCATATCTTTTGATTGTATTAATTTATTTGAAGCCAAATAAATTTCTTTGACTAAATGCAGGTGCAGACACTAAAAAATCCACAAGCAATCAAATCATGCTACATGAATTTAAATTATTAAATATTAATTTATTTATATTTTATAAAGTTAATTAAATAAAATTCTTAAATTAAATAAATAAAAATTGATAATTAATATTATATATATATTCTTGTTAAATAAGAGGACGACACGTGTTAAGCTCATCAAATTTATGATGTGTATGATCATAACTTGACGAACGAATGAGGTTGCGCCACTTAATTCTAAAATATCTCAATTCTGCCTATAAAAAAAAGGCATACATGGAGTGAAAATTATAACTTAGAAGGCATGAGCTCATGAGCTCAACGTTCGAATAAGGAATTTTCTTTAAGTTCAAGGTGTTTGTTCGAACAAAGTGTTATTGATCAAAGTTTCATAAAAATCTAACGTTTGATTCGGATCGAGGTCCTCGGTCCTCTGAATAATGTTTTTGAAGTATCAAATCCTTGAAGAAGTGGATCGACGATCAAGGCAAGCAAGATCAGATCAAATTCCTTGACGAGTCCTTAAATTACAGCTTTAAAAGTTCTTTGAATTGGCATAATAAAACTCAAGTCAAAGTTCGAAAAGATTGACGAAGCCAAATTTTTTTGAAGACTTCGAAGAATGCTCGAAGATCAAATTTGAAGAGAATAATCAAAGAAAAAATACCGATTGAACCCACAAGTATAGTTTAATCCAAAACAACTTAAATTGTATTCAACTTTTATATTAATTTATTCATTTAAATACGGAAATTTGTTGTTACAGCCGGCCACATCTCTCTCAGAGGCAATGCAGATCATAAAAAATGGCAACATATACAGTGACATTTTCCGGAAATACTAGTTATGAACTTATGATAATTCGATGAGATCTAATGTTGGAATTAAATATAGTTTATTCGAAGAAAATTTTGTTTTGATTCTTTTTCTATACACAGAAACCAAGCTGCATAGCCATTGGTGACAATATAGATCCTTATAAATGCTCACCTACTCATCATAACACATAAATTTATGGATATATTAACAGTTGCACACAATGGATAGTGATCATTTCTGTATATATTCCTATGGATCCTAAATTGTAAAAAGATATTGTGACACCAACTTTGAAATGCAAGGAAAAAAAACATGTACTTGACTATCTGATAGAGGTCTGCGGCCCAGCCTATCTGAAGTATTTTTAGGCCTGATTTACAACATAAAAAGTTTAGGTTTGGGCTTGTTTAAAAACTTATATAATTAAATAGGCTCAGCATCAGTTTATTTATTTCTTCAAATAGTATTTCACAATTCAAATAAGTAAGCTCTTTTGTTAGATGTTCATATTATTATAATATGCTGTCATATACAAACTTTTTATTTTTGTTATTATGACGAAATTAATTTTAGTTTAAAATATTGAGTACATAATATTTTTATAAATTAAATAAAATAAACAATCAAGAATTTCAATATAAAATTAAATAAATTATTTTTAATTTAAAAGTAGAAATATATTTTAAATTACTAAATATACATTGAATAGACTAAAAGCCCTGCCTATATTATTAAAAATATCAGACCTTGACCTTTATAAAAGTGTTTGACAGTTAATAGGTCAGACTCAGACCTATTGAATTTTTCGCAGGTCCATGCCTACCGAAACAAAGTCTAACCTGATCCGGCATATTTCCACCCTTAATCACAATTTAAAATTTAATCAAAATTTACAAATAAATACTGTTGGGTCAAATTCCAAAATTAGGCTCAAATCCCAACAACTTACTCAATTTTATGGTGAATGTAGCAACCTTCACTGACTCACATTCCAATTTGGGAATATGGGGACATCGGACTAAAGACAAAGCAAACAATCTCAAGCACGCGACGAACTCTGAAACTCGTACGGAAATTTTTAAATTTTAAGCATTAATTTCCAATTTGCAAGATTGAGATTTAATTTTATTCAACATCGTTAAAAAACATTCTTATTTGATCAGTCCTCTATAGAAAGAGATAATTCCGCGCTAAAGTTCACTTTATATTAAATAAGAATGAATTTACATTCTTTATTTTAGGGATGTCAATTGAGCTAACTTATCGTGTTACGGGTCAACCCTATCGAGTTACGGGTTAATCGGTCCTGGTCAAATCAGGCTAAGATTTTTTTCGGGCTAAACAATCTTGACCTTAATCCTTATCCGTCGATTTTCGGGCTAGTCCGTCGCGCCAATAAGTTTATTAATTATTTTTAATATTGTTTCACTCTTTTAATATTTTAAATATTAAAAAATAAACAAAATATTTTTTTTCTCTCTTATTAAAAAACGCAAAATGCATCACAAACTTTTATATAATTAAAAATTTAACAATTAAAAATATTTTTTTTTTATTTTAGTAATTTTTGAATATGTTTTAACATCATAAATAAATAAATAAATTTACTTATAGGGATGTCAATTTAGCCAGATACTTACGGGTTGGCCCGATTAACCCGAGCCAAAATACGGGTTACGGTCAAGACATTTTGGCGCCAAAAAAGATTCGTCCCACTAGCCCAAGAGAAAATAACCCGAAGTCCAATAGGGTTGAGCCCAAATCCTGATGAGCTGACCCGATTAACTCAATTATTATTTTTATCAATATATTTTTCATAATTATAGTGTAATTATCTACTCTCTATATATGCCCACTCTGTAATTCTATATTAATGTAAATTCATCGATCCCATATTCATCTTCTGCCAACATATACTTCAAATGGCTCAAATCTCCTTTTACACTTTTACCCTTTTCCACAAACTTCAAGAATAATGTTGTAACAAAAACAAATCTAAAACCAGGGTTAATTTTTCTAAGCCATATTAAAGTAACAAAACAAATCTAAAACATACAAAACAAGGGCAAATTTTTCTAATACTTCTAATTTGAAAAATCTTCACAATTGATATATTTATTGCAGAGAACTATCTTTGAAGTAGACAAAACAAAGGTAGTTAAGTGTGTAAGGAAAGAAATAAGCTATCTAGTAATATGAGAAATGAAATTATCCAATTCCAACCGCATCGAACCTCCTTCCCCGACGGCCTTCCTAACGGCGCCACCCAGCTCCGCCGCCCTCTTTCTCATCTCTTGCCCTTCCTCCTCCTCCATTAGCCTCCTTATCGCCGCCTCGACCAACGACGACGTCACCAACTCATCCCTACGAGCCCAATCCCTAACCACCAAACCGATTTTGAGCACTTGAGTGATCAACATGGTGTTTCTGGGCTGATCGGAATGCATCGGCCATGCTGCCATTGCCACCCCCATCGAGATGCTCTCCATGCATGAATTCCAGCCGCAGTGGCTCATGAATCCGGCCGTGGCTGAGTGTCCCAGAATCTCTAGCTGTGGCGCCCAATCTCTTACTACGACCCCTCTCTCTCTAACCCTCTCTTCGAACCCAGCGGGCAGCTGGGTTTTCCGGCAATTAGGCCGGAACACATCGCCGCCGTCGGCATCTCTAAGAACCCAGATGAATTTCTGCCCGGATTTCTCGAGGCCCGAAGCTAGCTCATGGATTTGATGATTGGATAGGGTAGTGGTGGTTCCGAATGAGATGAAGATGACGGAGTTTCGGGCCTGCCCGTCCAGCCATTTTAAGCATTGATATCGGGCTTCTTCCTTTCTCTCACTAGTAACGACGGGGTTGAACGGGCCGAGAGCCCACTGCTTTTTATTCCCGCTAATGTGAGTCTTCTCCAACATCTCAAGAAACGGGCTTTCCACCACTCTGCATGTGTTGTAAATCCGGCCCGAACTCAGCTTCAAGTATTTATGCTGCTTCGCCACGAATTTCAAGAACTCGGGCGTAAAGCAACCGTCTAACGACGGCAGGCCGGAGAGAATCTCAGGCTCGACGGCGAAGGGCCGGCCATTACTCTCCCAGAGGAAGAAGAAGATGGTGAAGGCCGAGACGCTGTGGAAAATATACGACTCCGCATTGGGGAATTTGGCAAAGTCTTGAACCACCGATCCCATCAACGAATCGTAGATGACGACGACGCGGCGGTTCAAACCGCAGAGGCGGCGGAGGAGGTCGGCAACGGGGCGGCGGAGCGAATGCAAGGCGTCGAACAAGGGCTGGAGATGGGAGGGAAACTTGATCGCTGCGTTGGGGTCTGGTGGGGAAGAGTGAAGGGGGAGTGATTGAATTTGGAAGTCATGGAAAATGATGTTGGAGGTGGAAATGGGGTCCCAGCCGTGGATCCGCCGCGTCGCCTGACGGTTGTGGGTGGCGGTGCCGACGTAGTGGACGGGGACGTTGTGTGCGGAAATGAGACGGGAGAGGTGGAGGAGCTGGTTGAGATGGCCTTGCAGAGGGAAGGCCACCATCACCACCACCACATCTTTTGATTGTTTTGACATACTTGATCGATGTGGGAACTATTCAAATATTTGGTGCTGAGATTTCTATGACTTGGCAAATTGCAAATAAATGCATGAGTGCTGCGCATTATACATACATATATATATATATAGAGATATTAATGAAATAGTAATAAGTTATAATAATTATGTTGGCAAAGTCTCATATGAGATGGTCTCATCATTTTTATTGTGAGACGAATTTAATGAAATGATGTATTTCTTTATTGCAAATGATGTCTCGCCATTTTTATTGTGAAACGAGTTTAATGAAATGATGTATTTCTTTATTGCAAATGATGTATTTTTTTTTATAAATAATGTAATTCTTAAAAATGAAATGATGTATTTAACTTATTGAAATGATGTATTAAGGTCCGTCTCACAGTTAAAAATAGTGAGACCGTCTCTCAGGAGACCAACTCTAATATGTTTAATAGGAATTAGTCAATGATTTTGACATACAATTCAAATGGATGAATGATTAGGATTAAAATTTTCCAAATCTGACTATTGTACATTTTAATTAATAGGGATGATTATTTTTACAGAAGCACATTATATACTAACTAATCAAACTAATGAATCAAACATAAACCCTAACATAAATTATATTCCCTCCGTTACGGGTCATTATGTTTGTGAGTGTAGTGGAATTAATATTTTATTGAGGTGAGGAGTTTTTTTTTTAATTTTAGGAAATTAGACTAATTCCGCAGGACAGACGAAAATGAAAAATGAGATTAATGAGGCGGGATGGAGAGAGTATTAACTAATCAACCGATTGTATCTCTTTATGTATGATTTAAAATAGGTCGATGAACTACATTTTTACTATAAAATGTTTTTTCTTTGGCACACATTATTGGTAAAAACTTGTGTAAGACTCCATTTTTTATGGGATGATAACGGAATACATATTAAACTACGTGCATTTTGATCGAAATGCTTATTTATGCAAAACACTTTTCGATTGGAATACAAATGATTCATTTTAGTATAGACTATTATGCTCAATTACAACATATAAATTAGGGGCGACAATCTCCAACCCGACACGAACCTAACACGAAAAAAACGGGTTGGGTCAACCCATTTAATTTTTGGGTTAGTTTCGGGTTGAACCCACCAGCCCATTTAATTTTCGTGTCAGGTTCGGGTCAATCTCGGGTTGACCCGCGAACCCATTTGACCCATCAATATAAATAATAATAATTATTATTATTTATGAAATATAATTATATAAAACTTTAATAAATAAATAATAGCCTAAAACCAAAATTTTAAAATAATTAAACAGGTCATTTCAGGTCGACACAAAAATAAACGTGTCAGGTTTGGGTTGAGATTTTTGATTCGCGAAAATATATGAGTCGGATTCGGGTTGGCGTGCCGCTTGTTATTATTAGGTCGCAACCTGACCCGCCAACCCAAACCCGACCCATTTGCCACCCCTAAATTATAAATTTATAAAATGCGTCATTTAGTTTCTATTTTGTATGTAAAACGCATTCCGAATAGAATGCACTAAAATGTCTCACCGTGTCACTTATCGCATGAGACACATTCTTTTTTAGTAATTGTTAAACAATATTAGGTGACAGATAATGTTTATCCCGTTGACAAAATAATTAATAGTTTGGTTCCAAACAAAACTAGGATATATCAAATGATACTAACACTCTCGTTGACTATGGTGGCGGCTTTGGATTTATGTATGAATCATGCAATTTTTTTTTTCTATTATGATCATGTCTTTATCCATGATGAACACGTGGATCTTTGAACATAGTTTCGATTTCACATTTGGTGACTATTATGTCCATATATATATATAAATCTTGTATTTGTAACAACCCAATTTATCTCACAAGTTTATTTTTGAATCCATTTTATTGGAGATCGATCGAGAAGGAGTGAACCTAAAAGTAAGTTGAATTTTGTAATGGTTTGATTGGTTAAGCCTATTCATCATATCTCAATTCGGGAACTTCCACATTAAATTTAGAAAAAATCATATATTATATTCCCTCCGTCCCAAATGAATAGTCCCAAATAAAAATGACATAATAATTAATATTTGTGAGTGTAGTGAAATTAATAATTTATTAGTGAATGTAAAAAATTTATTATTTTAAAAAACAAAACTAATAAATGAGACAGATTAAAAAAGTAGGTGAAAATAAAATGAGACGGAGGGAGTATATGCTAAAAGAGTTCTAAACATATATTCACACAAAATCCTAAAAAAATGTCTGCGAGCTTACTTAAAAATATTAATTAAACTAATAATATTTATACAATTATTAATTTATTGGGTGTTAGTATTGTGCCAAATCCACCTATCATATTTTCAAACATTATATTTAATTCATAATTTACACGAATAAAATATAACAAAGTTAAGAAAATTATAAAAGTAATAAAGTATAATTATTAATGTGTAAAAACATATAAAAAAAATTACTTAATCAATAGATAATAAATTTAATATATATCCACTCACTTTATTGATACGGTATATAATACATTGTTTTTCAGATAAAAATATATTTTTTCTTATTTATTTTATTAGATGTATACAATTTATATTTTATAAGTATATCCTTATTTAATGTTTTTTTCGTATGGTTTTCTAAAAAAATATTAAAATATTTTGTTCAATATATGCAAAATTGATAAATATAATTTAATAATATTTTATACAACGTACGACTACTATAAATAAAATAAGGATATATATTACGAGACTAGTAGAAAGGAAAAGCAAAAACAATAAAGACATGCATGTCCCACACAAGTTGAAATGTGGGATAGTAGTCTTTGTGAACAATTAGAATAACGCATTAACCATTGCAACTAATCTTATGGATTCAAAATAGTGGCATGTGCCACCACGTGATCAACAAGAATTTTTGCTACTCCCTCCGTTCCGGATAAATTGTCCTGAGTTAACCGGACACAATAACCAAAGAGTGTGAGTGTAAAGTAAGTTGAGTAGAATTAAAATTTTATTATTGAGTATAAAAAAGTTGTCTTTTTAAGTAATGAAACAATTGAAGTGGGACAGACGAAAAAAAAGAACGGAAGGAGTATAAGATACTAAAAATAAAAATATCTCATAAATTTATTAATTCATCATACTAACTTAAGACTGAAAGGTTAAAATTAAGATAAGTTTTTTAATCTTAATTAATCTGTATATAGTAATTTTAATTCGATAGAGCTGACCCAAAATTCAATATACTATTAAAATTGACACTTCAATTTTTGTGTGATTATTATAAATATAATTATCTCATATGCTCGAGTTTTCTTGTTGAACTAAATAATGTTTGTAGATTAGATTTATACACTACTCACTGATCTTATTATGTTTTTTTCTTTTACTTAATTTAGTTATTAAATTTTTGGCACTATTACCAAGAATTACTAGTGTTTGCTTATTTTTGTAGTTTTGCAAGATTATAGAATATGTTAAGCGCTAGTCGGGTGGTTATATAGGACTTAGTGTTTAGATTGTCTAGATAGGGCTTAAATAATTTTTAGGCAGCACTTATACGATCAACATAATTTTTTATATTTTCATATTATAAATAAAAATTATTAAAGATTAAATAAATTTGTAGCCAAATTATTTTCAAAGTTTAAATATCCTTAAAAAATAATATAATATCAATAGAGAACTATAAAAATAGACAATATCAAAATAAAATTACAAAAAATTATAATAATCCTCATATTCAAATTATCTATTGTAAAACACCTAATACGATTTTAAAATGTGAAGAATGGAAAAAATCTATCTATTATTCTATTTACTATATTTTTTCTAATTTATTTATCTTTTACAAATTTTTACTTATTTATTTTAAAATTACCATACAGACATGTCTAGCTCGTACAAAAATCTGTATAACTCGTACAGATGTCTGCATAGCCCATATAATCGCGGCAGCTAGGCTGCCTAACCGTCTAAGCGTTTTATAATTTTCAAAACTTACAATTGAACCGTACAAGGGATTTTCAAGACGGCCCGCAGCTGCCTAACGTAGTGGCCGCCTTTTACAACAATACTTTTGCTTGATAATTAACTATGTTTCTGATTTGGACTATGTATTTTCTTTTTGGTGTTATTATTTCTCTTGGGATTTATGGTCATTAGATGTAGTAGAATTTTTAGAACCTCTTAATTTAGAAATTAAAGCTACTTGTAGAAGCCCTGGAAGAAACGGTTCAAGATATAATCAGAATATATAAAATTGCTAACATTAACCATGAAGAGACCGTGGGGTGTGGGGGTAGGAATGCTAGGGAGATGGTTAGGTTTCGGAAAAAAGGTAGGAGTGAATGTAGACTGGTCCTGGGCTTTGACTCGGTAGTATAAATATGTCTAGTATTTATATTATTTGGTAACAAATAAAATATTATATTTTTTTTTCTAAATTATATATATAGTTTTTAATATTAATATTATATATAATTTATCAAATATATAATATATAATTATTTAAATACGTCAGCCTGCTAGGCTTTGTAGACCTATTTTGAAGTCCGGGCCTCAGCCTGCTTAGCTAAAGAGGCCTTATAAATAGCCTAAGTCTGACTTATGTACAAATTAAGTCCAGTATGGCGTGACCTGTGGTAGGTTAGGCCGTAGGCCCTATCGAGCGGTCCAACCTATTCCTACCCCTAGCGAAGGGTTAACTCATAAAATAATCGAATCATTATCATGAGCCGAAGATTCTTTGAGATTCTTTAGTTCTATTGATATAAAAGCACTCTACCTATGATCAAGAGGTTATGCGCTCGAGCTTTCACGGGACATGCAGGGTGTAAGTTTAAATTAATGTAATAAAATTTTAAAAAACTAATGGAAACTGAAGCTGGTAGCAGAAGGTGCGTGCACAGAAGATATTATTTGAATATCTATGTGAATGATAGGGGTTGAGAGTGATACACCCATTTCAAGGCCCAATATTAGCAGCCCAAATGGGTTCAATTATAGGCTTATGAATTAGATTGGGTAGAAAGTAGTTTTTATGTTAATTATATATTCATTTGGCCCTATGAAAATGTAATGAAGAATGAGCTTCATCTCCTTTCGTCTGTCTTTCTCCTCTAAACATTCTTGTAAAAATCCTCACTTAGGGGCCGCTAAACACTAAGCTGTTTCTAGTCGAATCGAAAATTCTTAAATCCTTTTGTTTAGTCAGTTTAGATGGCTAGGAGCTGCCTAGTCAGTTCAAATGACTTATTTTATATATTTTCTTAAAAATAATTAAAATCCATATAATTTTCAACTTTATTTATTAATGAATATATATTATAATACTCCTCCGTCCCATCCGATTAGGTATGTACTTTTTATTTTGACACATGAATCTCGGAGCTAGTGTTTAGTAGTTAATTGTGGTCGGTAATGAAATTGGCAAACGTAATTTACCTTTGTAAGACTTAAACAAGTTAATAACGATTGTCAATTTTATTAACAACCACAATTAGCTATTAAACACTAGCTCCAAAATTCATGTACCGGAACGAAAAGTACCTAATCGGATGAGACGGAGGAAGTATTAAATATAAAAAATAGCTTTACTAATTAACTACCGTCTATGTCCTGTCTAAACTGCCTAGGTTTAAGGTCCGACCCGAGCGTCCGACTAGCGCCTAAGGGCTTTTACAACCATGCCTCTAAATTGTTTACTTTCTTGAGTTTGAACCTCTCAAAAGGTTCGTGTTTCTGGAATAAGAGAGCACTCGAAGTGCTTCATTTCTTTGTTACGATTTATGATCGTATCATTGAGATCACACAAATTACTCAATACACAGCTGAACTATTGTTTGAAGCGTCAAAACGATATATGGAGTTGTTGCGTAAGTGTCTAAATACGGTTTAATTGCTGCTCAACGAATTTATTAATTCTATATAATCGTAGAAGTTAATTATAATATTATAAGATTTGGATTTTTTTTTTTCAATTTTTACCTGCTCCAGTCATGGTGACTATAATAATTTAATAGAAAGAGATGATGATATAACTTAGAAAGTGTTGGTCCCGAATTTATCATAATAGACTCAAATGCACAGTGGAATATAGTTTATTTGATTCGATAATTTTGCAATTATCAAAGCTGATGGTGACATGTCGGCTTGATTTATCAAATTTTTGGTTCAAGTACTTAATGTCAAGTATGCTTAGAATCAATTTATAGAATATACTGCAACACTTGTGTGTTGAATTTTAAGAGAAGGTAAGATGACAACAAGTATGAAAGCAGTAAATGACAATAGGAGTTTATAGTGCTTTAAACTCTAAAGATCCTACGTCTACTCTTTAGACACAAGTTTGAAAAAACACTAAGTGTTGGATTTATAAGGTGCTCTTGATCTATCGCTTGCTGAAGAATGTCTCGTCCTTATGCCCGCAAGGTCACTCGTCTGGTCCTTTGCTTGTCCTTCACTTCAAAGCTCCTTGGCGTGTGGGCACACCACGCTGTCTCCTCGTTGCCAAAATGGCGTGTTTAGAGTTTCCCGGAAGCTTCTGCACGGCAGCAAATCTTCCGTAAGAGTCAGAGTACAAGATGTACTTGACTGTTGTAATTTTTCTTGGAGAGAAAGATTACCATGATATAACTCAAGAACAGATGTTTTGAATCTCGTGTTCAATAAAGTGACACACGGAAAGCTTTAACACCTTGAACGTTGAGTAGAGATTTTAGCTCTTGAAAATTCGTAAGCTTGGTAAAATGTTCATTTTCATTAACCTTCTTTTGTTGAAATCTACGGTATTTAAAGCCGTGAAGTTGAAGTTCTTAAATAAATGTCGTTAGAGATAGATTGGATGATGGCCAATCAGAAGTTTCTATTGGCTGCTGCGTTAGGCTGGTAGGTGTTGCTTTTTTCAGATATTATGCACCCGCTCTACCTTTTTCTAACTATGACAGTGACTGCTCACCTTTGTGTCAGAACAACAGTCTCTTCAGTTTGAGGAATCTTGGACTGATTGTCCTAGGTAACGAAACAAGAAGTCTCGTGCTTGCAGACTTTAAGGAATATCCAATCCTTAAAGTCTGTACTCGTCAGTACGTTTATCAAATGATTCACTTTGTTTCATTGCGCAGTAGTTGAGACTTTAAGAAATCCATGCTGGTGTCGTCATACTTACAAGTCCATGTTGATGACGTCATCCTTCAGTATATGATTGGTCCATATGCTGATAAGTTTGGTGTACTAGGTGAGACCATACTGGCTGGACCCATATTTGGTGAAATCCAAACTCATCGGTCCAGACTTATATTCTTAGACTTGCAAGTTTGGCTTGAACTTTTGTCTGTTGAGTCTTCGCACATTCCAGACAGATTAACCAGTCTGGTCTTCATATTAGCTCCATCTTACAACTCGATAAAAATTCTATACAGAATTTTACATTTTTTGATTATACTAAAACTAACTTAGAAAGAAATTAAGATAACTTTTAACATACTTTGATCCACCAAAACATAATAATATAAAAAATTTCCTCACATAAAAGGTTGATTTCATTAATTATTTTGATAGTAATATATTTGTTATTATTGAAAGATTATATGTCTTCATTATATTGTTTAAAAATTGTCTTTTACTATTAAAGTTTCTCATCTAGTGTATAAACATTTATATGTTACTCACAAGAACCCAAAATCCAATTGATATAATACACATACTTAAACAAAATATGCTTTGTGAAAAGTGAATGATTTATACAGAATTTTCAAACAAGATGATTCAGTTTGAGTGACGATTTGAAGGATGATAATAAAATTATTTTAAATACAATAATGATAATAAAATATTATTTGATAGAAAACCAAAATATCAATTATATATATATATATATATATATATATATGTGCGATGTTTATATTTTTTCGAATTACAACCCTATAAATTAACTTATATTTCAATCTTTTTTTTCAACCACAACATTATTTATTTATTATTTATCTCCTATTTATAATTAATGACAAATGAAGTATATTTATATTAATTTAATTTTTGTATCATTATTTAATTAAAAATCTAATAATCAAAATGATATAGTATAAATTTCATTGATTGTATTATTATTTGAATAATCTTTCAGACAGTTTAAACTGGCCGGACCAAACTATTTTAATATGGTTTGTCCAATTTGGTTTGAAATTATTATTTGACTGTTTTGGTTTTTGAAAATTTCAAATCGTAATTATTGATTTAGCCAGTACTTTGCCTTCAAACCGGACTGTACTCCTCTATTGACCTATTTAATTTTATATAGGCTACATCATTTACAAATTCAGTATTATATACTCCCTCCGTCCCATTATATTTAATTTTCGGTCCGTCCCGTTTATTCGGCACATTTCCTTTTTTGGCAAAAAATTAACAAAATCTAATTATAATTACTTAAACCAAAAATGACAATACTACCTTTTATTTTTCTCCTATTTACTACCCTACCCATACCCATTTCAACCCTAATTTCTACCCATTTTCTCGATCATTCTCTTTTTCCCTTTTGCGTCGCAATTCATCTCCTTCTCTCAAACCCTAAATCATCCGCCGACCTCCTCTCTCAAACCCTAATTCCTGAAACTCTCTCGATTATGATCTCATTTTTGCCAGCGCCGCACTGTAACTCCGCCGCCCTCCTCTCTGAAACCCTAACTCCTCCGCCGCGCTCCTCTCTCAAACCCTAATTCCTCCGCCGCCCTCCTATCTCTCCTCCGTCGATCTCACAACCACGATGACGACACCCCTCTCCCTAAATCATCCGCCGCGATGATGACACCTCTCTCCCCTCTCCCTTGCCCTTCTGTTCAGCGTGCAGGCAGCGATCCCGACGGTGGGGTTGTTGTCGTTGATGTCGTGACGGTTCAGCGTGCAGGCGACGACTCCGATTGCGGCTCCGAACACAACTGTGGCACGTGGCCAAGCGATGGCTCCGCTGATGGTATCGTTGCCGCTGCAGACTCCATGGCGTGGTGGGTTGACAGTGATGACAATGGGTTGGCGGTGCTGAGCGGTGATTCCGACGAGGTGGAGCTCTCTTTTGATGAGGAGAAAGAGAGGGAGTGGCTGGCGATGGAGCATCACGAGTTGGCTTTTCCTCGCGAGAAGATGATGGAAGTCGTCCGACTTTTTTGGGACATACAGTTCCCAAACATTCGGTGATTTCTCTCTTTGTTACCTTACTATTCATCTATTTCGGTTATTTTTTGGCCATTTTTTGTTATATGTGTTTCTTTTGGCTGGATCTATGTGTTGGTGGTCTGCATGTTGATTTTATGGCTGGATCTGTTTTGGTGGCTGGATCTGTTTTGGTGGTTACATGAGTGGTTACATGTGTTGTTGCTGGTTATATCGATTGCGGTTCTGTCATATGCTGGTTTTATGATTCTATCTATTGCGGTTCTGCTCATCTTTTTCGGCCATGAGTGGTTACATGTGTTGCTGTTGCTGGTTATATGCTGTTGCTGGTTATATGTGTTGTTGGTTCCTTTGTATTGCTGGTTCTATGAGTTGCTGGTTCAGCATGCTGATTCCTTGGTTCTGCTGTGGGTTTAGGGTTAATTCCTGAAATGATTTGAACTTGCTCACACATCACATACACATTCATAAAACATTGTCTTTTTGAAATGTGTTTTACCATGTTTGAAGTGGTTTCTAGAAATTGTCTACGTTGAATGTGCACGACTACATGTCAATATGCTTTACAAAAGTCAAATGTGCTTTACAAAAGACCCATGTGCTTTACAAAAGTTTCAGTCAAATGTGCTTTACAAAAGACCCATGTGCACTAAACAATTTCCTATCTATGCTTTAAAGTAAAGAAAATGCCAAACCCAAATGAGTAATGAGACATTCCATGTCATTTGCTTCATGCCCATGCTCAGTCATATAGTGTAGACAATCTTTAACTAACTCAACTGGTACCTTTAGATTTCTGGGCAAAGCATTTTGCATCATCAATGCATCCTTCTTCATATGTGGCAGCCTATAGTTGTTGCAGCCCTTAACTTTCATAATCTCTAGGAAACAAGCTTGTAGGGATAGAAACACCTTATTTAGAGTTATTCCTTCAAGGCTGTTATAACTTGTTATTACTGCATTTACTAGCTCTCTTGCATCTTGACATGCTTGTTGCTGCTGCAAGCTTTGAATTGCCCTGAAAAATTCCAAATCATTGACATTTAGATCAGGTGAATTAGGTGGTTGTTGCACCAATTGTATGTCAAATCCATCTGAAGTTGCTGCATTTTGAAAATCTTCATTCTCATTAGTGATATGAGGCCTTGCATTATCTTGTTGAATGTGAATTGTTTTACTTAAACATGTAGGCCACTTCTCTTTAATTGCTGGAATAACCTGTGAATACACATTCAATTCATTATCTTCATGCACATTCTATACATACATGCATGTATAAACTTGAACAACTTACATTGTTGATTAGGCAAGCCTTTATCACTTTCTTAGTGATAGATTGAATTGGTTTGAGCTCTAGTGTACCAGCATCCCTATTTTTGCTGCTTCTTTTAGCTGCAACCTCTTCTATAAATGGCCACATCCCTATTTTACCATCAAATATGACACTGCTCTCATATGAAAATATTGGCCTACTCGCAGCACACATGAACATCACCTTATGAATAAATTTATTGCTCTTGCATGTCCTATGTGGCTCACCACTTCTCATCTATGTGAACAATATTATCCATTGGCTTGAACTTAAATTTCTTCGAAACATGATCATAAGCTATGGCTTGTAAACTGCACTTCAATCTTAACAGTTTGTTTTGAGCTGTCAAACATGGTTTTATTGCATTTGTGTGTGCTCTGATTAGGTTCTTTATAGCCCATCTATCCACAGTAGACTTAGGAATGCTTATGCTATCAGCTAGTGCCCTAATTGTTCCTCTTTTCTGAAAATTGACTGCAGCAATTTGCTCATTATTTACCTCATGTTTAAGCTTTCTTATTCTAGCATGCCTTTTCCCTTTTAAATGTAAACCTTCACCTCTTGTGTTTGCTTCTCTTGCAGATTTCCAGATCCTTGATATGGTGGTTCTTGACACATTGAAGTCTGCTGCAGCTTCATTGATCACCCCCCTTTGTGGCTTGTTGTCCTTCATTTTTTCCAACAAGAATGCAACAATGTCAGTTTTCCTTTCCACTGAAATGTCTGGGTTCTTACCCATTTTTCTTGAAGAATTTGTGTTTTTTGGTTATGTAGAAGTGGAATTGTATTTATAGGAGTAGATTCGGGGGGAAATTTGGATTGAATGTTGTCACGCCCCCAAACCGGGCCTATGCGACAGTCCCACGTGCGGACAATGCACGCTAAGGGTTTTGAACAATTTAGAAATGCTTGACAATAATGAAGTTGAAATAGCGTATAAATTATTTGAGTTCAACATAGATGATGAATTAAAATGGCGAAAGCGATTTGAGTAGAATAATTTAATAAGCTGTAAATATGCTTCATTGAATTTGAAGTGAATATATATATATCTTAACATAATGATAGATGAAGCATTACGAGATCAAAATGGATTATTCAATAACACGCGTGGCGAACAATAAGATATGTACATGCTCGAAAGAGGAAATTCAAATAGATTCAAGTAATGACCTCCACGCGGGTCTTACGCCAAGTACAACTTGGAACAATAATACAAGTTTGCAAAGAAAGTAACCAATTGGGTCTATGTATGAAGACATAGCCCGCAGCTCATGTACCGGAATAATATCAAAGATCACGAATAGCATGTTAGGTAAATAATTCACTTGATAGGGAATCCAAAATAAACAAGAGAGAGAAAGGAAAATCATTTGACTCTACTCAATCAATGCTTGGAGGGGATTTCAAATGCGACATGCCTCAAAGTATCAAATAAGAATGTCAATATATAAGAAAGTCTCGAAACAACTTTACATTCTCAATAAGTCCACACAATTATCTTCACGACCATCCCCTTTGCCACAACGCCACCGCCACCTCGTCACCTGTTACCTGCATGTGGGGAAAACACACACAGGGGCTGAGTACTCCGCGTACCCAGTGTTCACGGTGTCCCGAAAACAGAATACATATATATATTATGGAAACGCACCGTATCACACATGCATAACACAAGGGTTTTATTGAAAGGAACTTGTGAATGCACAAAACGTTTTACCTCACAAGGGCATGCCCACTCATTTTATGGCACCATACAATCGTCATCCCATCATTCACATCACCAACAATTCATCATATCATCATATAATTCACATAAGGGTAAGATGGGAGTGGCCACTCGCCATCCACCCGGTAAGGGAATCAGAGTCCTTACCTGACCGGTAGTCTTATTACTATCCGGGCTAATGCATTAGACTTACAATACCACGGGGGTAGCAAATCCCCGATCCAGCACATCTCCAATATCATTCATAACATCACCAACATCCACAACATCAATTATCAATTGCAAAGGTGCCAAAAACAGTTATACGGTGCTCCATAGTTTAAAACAAAAACACATTTATTTACTTTGAAAACATTCGTGAAAACTCATCTTGTAGGATAAAGTAGTGCCCACCTTAATTTTGAAGGAGTGTTCGATTCACTTGATTCTCCTAGGGGATGCTTCTTTGCCACAATCACCAACACCTAGATTATGACACTAAATTACTAGGTGTGTTCATTTAATTGCATGCATGGTTCACATAAGTGGTTATTCATCTAATTCATTTAGCATGTTTCAAGTAGTTGTTTCATACTTAGGCTCCACATATAATCATGCAAGTAGGCTTGTATATATCGTGCTCTTTCAATTTAATCAACATGCTTGATAATTATGTAACAAGTACCATATGAGTTCCTCTAGAATTCTTTGACCATTTACATGCTTATAGACTCACCATATAATTTCTTGTGGCTTTCATATTTTGTTTTAAAGGTGTGTGCAATGAGACTCTCTAACATGTTTAGGTCCTATAATTAAATGCATATAATTGATTGATAACTATGTAAAACAATTTTGAAACAAATCTTTATTTCTGAAAATGTGTTAATGTAGTTTAAGAAAATAATTGGATGCAATTTAAAAGTACTTTACGACCTTGAACCTAAAAGATTCCTATTTATACATTCTAGATAATGTCATTTTCAAAACAATGCCGAATGAAATATACATGGAATTAAAACATGAAATTTTACATGAAGAAACTAGATTTTTGAATGAGTATGCTTCAATTTACGGTTTATAAAAATCATTTTTCGTTTGGGAGATATGGGCTGGGGGAGATCAGATTTCCTGAACGTTTTTACTACGGTCTAAAAACAGGGTGCAACTTCAGAAATTGATTGTGACTAAAATATACATACTAATGACTTCGAAATTAATATGCAAGCTTTATAATGTGTCCAAGACCTATAAATAAATTTTGGGAATTTTATGAAATGTCTAAGTACAGTTTTCGAAACCATTTTCAAAATGCGACATAGAATGACACCCAGTTTTGCAGGGTGCATAACTTTCGAACCGCATAACATTTTTACATGAAACCAAAGCCAAAATCTTCCTAACACATTCAAGTATAACATATTTAAATTTCAGATTGATGGAAAATCATTTAGCAGACCTAACACACAAAGGAAAACAGGGGGGCTGTTCTGCAAATCTTACTAACTAGCAGATTTTACCAAAATCTAAGCATGTCTTCCCTTATTTTCCATTTATTCCTCGGTTCATATACAGGGATGAAACTTGGCATACATAATCAACACAATGTCTAAAATTTTTCTATAATTATTAGAATTATTTCTATAAGGGTTATCTATTTTTCCCAAGCATTCAAACATATTATGCCACAGTTTTGCCACACGAAAATGCAGAGATCATAACTCACCAACCACATAACCTTTTTAAGAAATTCCAAATCCTACATCTTGCTAACTCAATTTAGTATCATATAGTCGAATTTCAGGGCATTATAAGATCGTTTGAGACCTCTGCCAAGCACGAACAGACACGGCAGGGCAGGGTATGATTTCCATATTTTGCATACTTCTTCTCTAATACTCATGTTCGTTTTTAAATCACTCCTTTACCCTTATGAACACCAAAATCAGACCCCAACATGCTTCATAAATCATAACACAATCATGGGTATGCATATATCTCATCCTAGATCAATAATCTAAAGTCTTAATCAAGCTCTAGCACTACCAAGCATACACATATATCAATCACAACCATATCTTGGCCAATCTTCAACCAAAAGACTTCAAATTCGAAATGGGGCTTCTTGATCTTACAAGCAATTTCACAAACACCTTAAAGACACTAAATGAAAGCTAGGAAAGAGGTTACTTGAAGAGGGAAATTTCAGATTTGGCAAGGGTAGAGAATCGACTCTTATAGTCCTCGCCTAGCTCGATTCTTCGTATATTTAAGCTCCTCTCCTTGCGTAGCTTCCAAATCTTTAAACTCCAGCCCGATTCGAGGTGGTGGTCGATTCCAATGTGTCTTGGATGAGAGGGCTTTTGGTACCAATAGAGAGAGGAAGGTGAGGGGATTCCAAATATGTAATTATTGAAAGGATTGACGTAGGATTGGCAAGGTTTTTAGTAGAGAGAAGGTTGGTGTTCTTGAAGGTTTCTCCAATGGAGTTCTTACGATGAAAGGAAGAAGATGGTGATCGAATGGGAGAGGAAAAGAGGGGGTTCGATCGGTGGGGTGGAAATAATGAATTGTGTGGTTAAATTCTTGATTAAATGGGTATTTTATGATTAATAAGAGGTTAGTTACAACTATACCCCCAACTTAAAATTAAGTCAAGCTTTATTCTAATTCCAAGATGGTAATTTCCCTTTCTCTCTTTAATTAATTAAACACTTTAAATTAATTGTTTCCTACTTTGGGTTATAAATCCCAATTTAATCAAATCATTCCATTCTAAAATAATCAATTAAATTCATAAACATTCCAAGCCAAATAAATCATTATGGCCGAACATAAATAAATATCGGGGCCAAGAATTTCATTCCAGTATTTCCCATCGGAATTAAATCATCAATGATTGGTTGCAACATCTCCACAACATATATACATTTCCATAATCCTTCCCAAATAATTAATCACCCAAAATTGAGAACTTAAATCCCAATATACTAAGATATCTCCTATTGAGATTTGTTCTTGTCAAAAAGGGTCGGATTTTCGGAGCGTTACAAATGTAAATTTCCCTTTAATTTTTGGCTCCAAAACTGTAACTTAACTACAAACCTATACTTATGTAGGGTTGATTTGACTGCATCCTTTTTTTTTTAATCTTGTCATTAGCATTACTTTATCATTATTTTATTCATTAATTATGTTTTAAATTGTCTTTTAAATTTGCTTCTTGGTTATAGTGTCATCGCCCTCCGTGCCTAATATAATGGGACGGAGGGAGTATAAAAGTTGATTTAATCCTTTAATTATTCTGAAGAAAATATTTTAGACCTAATTATTTGATTCAATTAAATCACTCTGACTTTTACAAATATTTACTCAAACCACCCCTTCAACTAATAAGATTATTAATTCATATCTGAAAATCCTACTATATCCTTTCAAGAGATAATACAAATATATTATTGTTTAAGATTTCTTTTCATTTTTTATCTTATAATTCAATTATAGAAGGCAAATTATGAAGGCATATTATTTGATTATCTTTAATTATATCAAATATTTAAACTAACCCTTAAATTGAAGGCCATCAGCTTTTGGATAATCTCTGTAATAAATTATAAATGTTAGTCTGCATGGGGATCTTCACAAATCACAATCATCAAATGTAATGTATTTCTCAAAACAAGACAAACAAAATCTTGAAAATAATTTAATATGAATCTTGAAGATTTTGATATGTTTGACTTTTAATATTCACTAACTAGAAATTTAAAAATAAATAATAAAAATAGCTCGTTCCCTATTCCAAATGCAGTAAGACAAAAATAAAATGATGGAAAAGATAACAAAATCCAATCCAAAATATTCGTTGATATAATTGTGTAATGTTTGTAATCTAGACTCTAATGATTCAAATACTCACTCCGTCCCAGTTTAATTGTCCCACTTTCTTTTTTCGTTTGTCTCAACTAAATTATTTTAATACTAAAAAAAGTAACTTTTTCCCACTCAATAATAAATTTTTTTAATTCATTATCCTCTCGTGGTTCTTTTATATTTTTATTATAGTTTTTTTTAATATGATTAGGGTAAAATCTCATTTTCAAACTCAAATCGAGTGCCAATTTAATAGTGTCTCTAAAGAGATACAAGAGTTTATTGCACATATATGTATAATCTTGAAAGTTAATTATATTTTATGATTTGAAGTGGTCTTTTTTTCTTCTACTTTTACTTGCTTCTAGTCGTCATGATTCAATGTCTATAATAGTTTAAGAGATAATGATGAAAGTTATAAAGAGTTTGATTTCGTTGATTCTCTTGATAGTTATATATTTTTAATTATTGGTAGATTAAATGTCTTCATTATACTATTTGAAAGTGGTTTTTTAATACATAAAGTGTCTAATCTGCTGTATAAATATTAATATATTACTCACAAGTAGGGGTATTTATGGTCCGATTTGGAAGCAAATTTTTTGTCAAACTAATAAGTACGGTTTGTGTTTTTTTCAAATCAAATTGGCCAAAAAACTTATATAAATTAAATCGATTAAACCATATAAAAAAATGATTTGGTTCGGCCGATTTGACAGTTTAAAAGTGGAGACTTTAGTTAATTTATAGAAAACTAGAGATTAAATGTAAATTTATAAATTAGTTGATTTCTATTATTTATTATTACTTATTATAATATAATTTTAATTTTAAAATCAAAATTTTAAAATTTAATGTAAATCAAAGGAGACATATTAGTCAATTATATTAAATTTATAACCTTAAAATTTCAAATGTAAAATCGAAAGAGAATGTAAAATTATAAAAATTAAACACTTTATTTGACTTGAAAAAATCATAATAAAACTATAATATTTAATGTTAATATGTTGGTCAAAAAATTAGAACAAGGGTCAATTGTATAATTAAAAGTTATGAACTTACCAAGTAAATCACAATTTATTTATAAATTATAATATATTTAATATATATATATATAGCCGGTTTGAACCTTCAAATCGTAATCAAATCAATTTTAACATGTTTAAAATTTTCAAATCACCAGTTTGAAAATCAAATTTTAAACTGACCAGTATATCCGATTTTGGCCAAACCATGAACACCCCTACCCACAAGAACCCAAAACCCAATTGATTCGATACAAATATTTAAACAAAATATACCTTTTTCGCAAAAGAAAATACTATATTAAAAACAAAAATGGGTTTATACAAAAGAACTTGGACATTGCCAAGCAAGAAAAACAAAAAAAAAGGTAAAAAACCATAAACGGCAACAGGGGAAAGGAATGGTCGAGCCAAATCCATGATTGACATTTTTACTTATGGAAAAAAATTATGTGGAACATTGTTTTTGTGCGAGATGGTGAGATGAACTGAATGCATGTTTGTGCACATAGAATTCCGATCATTTCGGTCAGAAATAAAATGATATATTTAAGTTTAGCAAATATATTAATTAGACCTCATAAATGATATATTTCAATATGTATTACTAAAAAAATTAAAAAAAATATGAGTTTCAAATGAAATTGTATGAATGTAAAATGAGATTTCATTCGAAACCTAGTATATTATGTGAAATATATCATAAAAACTATACAACATCGCACAGGAAACTCACTCTTTACTTACATATGGCTACATCATCTACAAATTTGGGATTCATATATATAAAATATTTTAAAAGAGGTATAAGGGAGAAACATATAAACCCTTCAACTTTTAAGATTATTAATTTACATTTCAGATTTCTACTATACCCTCATAAGAGATACAAATATTTTTAAGTTTAAGATTTATTTTTATTTTTTTACCATCTCATGTATTCTTATTTAAAAAAGAAATATTCTCTCTCCCGCCTCATTAGTCTTATTTTCTATTTTCGTTTGTTCCGTTAGATTAGTCATAATTCTCTAAAATGAAAAAAATCAATTCACATAAAGAAAATATTAATTCCACTATACTCACAAATATTGGTTAATGTGCCATTTCAAAATGAGACTAATAACCTAAGAGGGAAGGAGTAATTAATTTCTCTTAAAACAATCACGTGATCAAATCACCCTAGAATGTATGAAAGGTCCAATCCATGGATTGTTTGCACTTTGCATTTGCATGTGACAGAAGAAGACAATATAGTGTTCCAAAATCTTTTTTGGGCTTATTAATTCACTTCACCATAAATAAAAGGAGTTTTCTATTAATTTTCATAAATAAATAAAAATGAATCCACATATATAGTAATGAGTTATTTTATGTTAATTAGTAATGAATTTACACTTTTTGTATACTCCAAATTAATTAAACAAAAGGATGTCCAATTTGAAAGGTCAAATAAAAATTGTGATGTAAATAATTAAAAATAAAATACTCCGTTCGTCCTATTTGAATTGGCCCACCTACTAAATTAGATATCTTAATCAAAATAATCTATTTATAATAATGACAACTTTTTTATATACAACAATAAAATATTAATTCTACTTAGGGTGATAGTAATCATAAACTTACAATTCTAATTTTTACATGGTCATGTAAGTGTCACGTCAAAAATTAAAATCCATCAACTTTGTAAAACCTATTCCTCTAACAATAAACCTACAACATTAACTTTAACGCGATCCCAAAAAATCCACTCACAAGTATAATATTATTTCTATATAATTTATTTATTATATTAAATTAATTTTTTTAATATCAAATTACATAATAATTTTTAAACTCTCTAATTTAAGAAAATTTATAAATTAAAACCATACAAATTAAGAACAAATTAATAATAATACGTATTATAAATAAAAAAGTACATAAAAATAAATACATGTAATATTCTTGAAATAGTTAAATGAAAGATATAAGTAATGTGTTGATAATAAAATTTAAAAAAACAAAGAAGATAAATAAAAATGAAATTTTGCTGCACAATATCAAAAAATTATATTAAAAAAAATGTCAAAAAGGATATGGGATCCACCAAAAGTTGTAGAAGCCCTTTTTGTATTTTAGATTCCAGGTTTAACATGTGGTAAAAGCTGGGTTCACCCAAGTGGTACAAATCCAGTTTAAACCTATTAAAAGTTACTATGTGATCTTAAAAATTTTAAGATCCTGTGCACCACATCAATAATTATTACTCCCTCCGTCCCACCTCAATTGTTTCACTTTCCTTTTTCGTCCGTCCCACCTCAATTGTCTCATTACTTAAAAATGTAATTTTTTCATACTCAACAATAAAATATTAATTCCACTCAACTTACTTTACACTCACAATCCTTGGTTATTGTGCTCAAAGTCACCGGGACAATTCAGCCGGGACGGAGGGAGTATTATTTCATATTTTATAAATATTCACTTTAACATTTATTATCATTTTTTTATTCATCCACTTTTTACTTTATACTATTCATGAGTTTCACTTATCATAACAATTACTTCATATTATATATATATAATATTTTAGTTGTACCAAAAAAGAAAAAAACAAATTAATATTTAAAGTGAAAAAAACAAAGGAAAAAGAAAAAAACATTATTTAAATATAAAATAAAAATTAAAAAAAAAAGGAATTTCGTGCGCCACACGCGTAGCAGACGCATGTGCCGCACGCGCCAATCAGAGCTCGCATGTGGCGCATGCACGAGTGTGGGCGAGGCAAAAAAAATATATTTAAGAAATGAAATCTTATATAAGATCTCATTTCTTTTTTCTTACTCCAAAAATCCCTTTTCTCTCTCCTACTTAGACAATTCATGCTATGGTGGGGATTTTAAATTTTTAAGATCAATCACTGCAAGTGTTCTTAAAAGCACTCTATACTCATTATTCTCAATTCTCGTGCCGAAAATATGACTGTCGATTCAATCGGACAGTCCTACAGACATTCTTCTATAAAAAGGGCAGACAGCCCTACAGACATTCTTCATAAACCAAAATCTTCTCCTCCAATGGCTACCCAAGTGGCTGTGGTGATGGTGCCGCTTCCAGCGCAAGGCCATCTCAACCAGCTCCTCCACCTCTCCCGCCTCATCGCCGCCTACAACACCACCGTCTACTACGTAGCCGCCCCCACCCACACCCGCCAGGCCAAGCTCCGGCTCCACGGTTGGGACCCTTCATCCATCGCCAGCATCCATTTCCACGAGCTCCCAATACCCCCTTTCACCTCCCCTCCGCCCGACCCAAACGCACCCCACAGATTCCCATCACATCTCGTCCCTGCCCTCACCGCCTCCACCCATCTCCGCCGGCCTGTCCACTCCTTCGTAGAAGGGCTGTCGGAGACTTTCAAGAGAGTGATAGTTATCTACGATGTTCTCATGTCTTACGTTGTCCAAGACATGGGTTCGATCCCGAATGCCGATTGCTATATTTTTCGGAGCATTTCATGTTTCTCTGTCTGTTCGTGGGAGATCTTGTCGCTGCCTAATCTGCCAGCTGATGCGGAGATTCTCAGAGAAATTCCGTCGGTTGAAGGGTATTACTCGAAGGAATTCTCGGATTTTCTTGACTTGCAATACGGCGCGACGAAGGTCTCGTGTGGGGAAATCTACAACTCGTGTAGAGAAATCGAAGGTTTTTATCTTGATTTATGGGAGAAGAAATTGCAGAAAAATGGAGGTGGGGTTGTGAATCTATGGCCGATTGGCCCATTTTTCCCTCCAAAAATCTCAGCTAAAAACGATCACGAATGCTTGAAGTGGCTCGACAAACAGAGCTCGAAATCAGTAATCTTGATTTCATTCGGCACGACGACGTCGTTTTCCTACGAGCAAATCGGAGAGATAGCGGCGGGGCTGGAAAGAAGCGAGCAGAAATTCATATGGGTTTTAAGGGAAGCAGACAAAGGCGACATCTTCGCCGGAGAAGCAAGGGAATCGCGGCCGCTGCCGGAAGGGTTCGAGGAGAGAGTGAGAGAGAGAGGGATTGTAGTGAGAGAGTGGGCGCCGCAGGCGGAGATTCTGGCCCATCCGTCGACGGGCGGATTCATGAGCCACTGCGGGTGGAATTCTTGCTTGGAGAGCATCATCAACGGAGTCCCGATCGCCGCGTGGCCGATGCATTCTGACCAGCCGGCAAACGCCGTGCTGATCGCCGGAGTGTTGAAAATGGGGGTGGAGTTGGAGAGCTGGACGCGGCGGGAGGAGTTGGTGAGGGCGAGCAGAGTGGAGGAGGCGGTGAGAAGGTTGTTGGCGTCGCCGGAGGGAGATGAGATGAGGAGGAGGGCTGAAGAATTGGGGAAGGAAGTGAAGAAGTCGATAATGGACGGCGGCGCTGCTTGTCGGAAGATTCAATCTTTCGTCGCTCATATCAGTAGATAGATCGAATGTGTAGTCTAATTACTTTCGAAATTTGGTTTTTGAATGAAATTAAAGTGTTTTGGATTAATTTTGAAATAGTTGGTGGAATCAAAATCATATGAGAAGTGAGGAAATGGATTTATGATTAGAAAAGTGAAATGACTGATGTTGAATTAGTTAACAAGTACGAATCGGGAATATCTTGGAAAACGTCATTGATTAGACTCTACTTCTATTAAATTAAATTTAGACCTAAATTCGCGGATTGATCCAATTAATCCGAACTAAAATACGAGTTAGGGTCGAAATATTTTGCTCGAAAAAAATTTAGTCCGAATAACCTGGGATCCAATAACCCGATGCTCGATAAGGTTGAGCTCGAAATTCGATAAGTTGATCGGATTTACCCGATTATTTTTTATTAATATATTTATCATAATTATAGTACTAAAATCTATTTCTAATATTGAAGATCATATTTATTAATTAAATTTTAAGATATATAATTATATTTAGATTAAATAGTATTCAATACATAGTTAAGTTTATTTATTTATGAATTTAAAAATATTGTTAAAATAAAAAATAATGTGTTTTTAATAGTTAAATTTATCATTATTTAAAAATTTGTGATGTGTTATGTATCATTTATAAGAGATAAGTATTATTTTGTTTATTTTTTATTATTTAAAATATTAAAAGAGTGAAAATATATTAAAAATAAAAAATAATTAATAAATTCATTAGCCCAACGGGCTAGCCCGAAAATCAATGGGTTAGGATTAGGATCAAGATTTTTTAGCCCGAAAAAAATTCAGTCCGAATCAACCCGTACCAATTAATCCGCAGCTCGATAGGGCTGACCCGAAACCCGACGGGTTAGCCCGATTGGCATTCCTAATGTCAGGTATGTGTCGGATTATATTGGGTTTGTGCCATAATTTTCGTATGCCACCCTTATTTAATATAATTAGTGGTGGCCATCCTGAACCGGAACCGGTTGAACCGGCCCAGAACCGGCCCGCCGGTTCTACGGTTCGGAACCGGAACCGTGCAAACGGTTCCGAACCGGAACCATAACCGGATGTAGCCAGGCCGGTTCAGGTTCCATGTTTTAACCGGAACCGGAACCGGCGGTTCCGAACCGTGTAACCGGCCGAAAATTAAAAAAAAAATTGAGGTGAACCGGCGGTTCCGATTCGTAACCGCCCCAACGGTTTTTTTTTAAAAAAAAATAGCCGTTGGAACCGGCGGTTCCAACGGCTATAAACGGCTAATTTTTTTAAAACAACCAATGGGACGCTGACACGTGACGCCGAACCGGCGGTTCCGAACCGGAACCGGCGGTTCGGCCGTTTAAATGTTTTTTTGCAAATTTTTCCCTATAAATACCCCCCTTTCCCTCAACATTTTCACACCTCAATCTCAATTCTCTCAATTCTCTCAATTACTCTCAATTACTTTCTTTTTAAATTAGTTCTTGCAATTTCTCTTTCAAATTTCCATCCCAAATCCATTCTCTCAAATTCCAATTATGTCTTCAAGCCGTGGTGGTCGTGGTGTTGGTGGTGCCGACAATAGGGGCAAGTCCATAGCTAGAGATGATACTACTAGAGGTCCACCTCGTCAACGTCGCCGTGGTGTTCATATTAAAAGCTTTCCTCAATCTCAATACGATGATAACATCACTTTGTCATTGAGTGATGATGAAGATCTTCGTGAAACTCAAGTACGAGCCGATGAGGAGTATGCCCGACAATTGCAACAACATGAAATGCGATTTCGTGAGGCATTGGAAAATGAAGGCAACGAAGATGTTTCCCCCCCCCCCCCCCCGAGGCCGAGGTAAATGAAGAAGATGATGATTTCGATTCAAACAAGAGTCCAAAAGCTTTGAAATCCGATCTTTTCACAAAGCACTTCCGAAAAATTCGTGCAAAGGAGCAAAAGAAAGGTACGTGGTGTTTTAAATTCTTATACTCATTTTAAATATTATTTCAAATTCTTATACTTATTTTAAATTTTAATTATGATATCTAACTAGAAAAATATAAAATTATAGGTGCTCCCGAACAATTTGATCTATATTGCAATTATTGCCCTAAGAGATACAAATTCGCCGCCGGTGGTGGATATGGAACATATCAACGCCACCTAAAGGTGAAGCATCCCATGGAGTTTGGCTTGGCTAAGGGTCAAACTCAATTAAACCAAGGTGCATTTTCTTCCCCCCAAGGTACGTCTTCCTCTTCCTCTCTTCATAAATATGATCCGATAGAATGTAGGGATTCATTATCGTCATGGGTTTGTGTAAAGAGTTTAGCTTTTAAATTATTAGATGATCTCCAATTTGAAAAATATATAAATCCGGTCCAACCTCTTCAAAAAAGAATTCCACGCACAACTATGGTGCGTTCAATAAGAAATAGAGTTAGACAATATAGATTGACTTTACGCGATCAATTTAAAAAATTAGATCATAGGGTTTCTATTTGCTCCGATATTTGGGATGATTGTAGATCCGAACATCATTATTTAGGTATAACCGTTCATTGGATAGATTCCTCTTGGAATGTAAATAAAAGAATAATTGCATACCGAAAATTTGATGATCCTCATACGGCATCAAATATAGCACGTTTATTAATAAAAATAGCTCACCAATATAAAATAAACGACAAAATATTTTCTATTGGTTTTGATAATGCAAGCAAAACACCGCATCAATAAGGGAGCTTATTTTGGAGTGCAATCCGGTCCTCGGAGGTAAGTTTTTCCATTGTTGTTGTATTACTCATATTCTTAATTTAGCCGTTCAAGATGGTATGAAACTTTATACTCATTCAATCCAACCTATTATGGCTGCAATTTTAGCCATACATGGGCATAAAAAAATTGCAAAAAAATGGGCTTCTTTTTGTACTGCTCATGGAGT
>JAPKLW010004026.1:0-21102 GCA_026898455.1 Plectranthus barbatus
AAACCCCGTGTTTATCTGTGTGAGTTGCATAGCATTCTTATATAAATGTATGTTTTCGGGCATGTTTCCACGGGGTACAAAAGTACTCAGCCCCTCGTATTATTTCTAAAATACGCAGGTTAAGCGAGCAAGGATGGAGAGGTGGCGGTGTAAAGTATGAAGCTAAATTCTGAAGATTCAAGATCCTGTGACATGCATCTTCATATGCATGTCACCACCACGTTACACACACCGTTGCACCGCTCTCTGAAACTATTCCTTCCCTGTTTTTGTCTACTTTTGAAAATCTAAACACTGAAAACATCCATGTTTCATTCTAAAATACTTGTTCTTTTGAGGATTTAAATGTTAAAGTTTAGATTGTCTTTTCAAATGTTAAGTCTTCCGCTGTTTTATTCTGCAAAGTATTTAAGAGATAGGTAACCACGACTGTAACGTGCCTCGGAATTTGGGAAGGCAAATGGGGGCGTTACATAGATATCTTCTTTCTCATTCAATTTTGTATACTTCGTTCACCTAGATAGGTTAGAGCGGTCGTGTTTCTTCTATTCGTGCGATCAAAACTCCTTCGGTTCTCGGCATCGAGGTCAATTTGCTTATTTGGGATTCGCTTTAACACGGCCCATACATATGCGTTCTAATCGAGCTAAATAATTCAGGTTACTTTTTCTCGCATTAAATTTTATAATATTTCCTCGTTCTATTTGAACACTATCTAATGATTAGTTCTCATTAATATATAATAGCTCGATTTATCACGGTGCACCTGTATTCATTCTCTAATATTTTCATATATCAAATCAATTCAAGTTTACATTGCAATCTGCTTTTAGCAGTACAAATTCCAATGATATTTCATCGTATAAGTTTGTACAATATGACTCTCGGTCACACAATCAATCACAACATGAACGTGCACATCACCTTCTAGTATTTATAATACTCGTATCTGCTTTTATACAATATCTTATTCATAGCGCCTAATATTCATCGTAGGCGGATTACACTTGTTTACATCTCATATGTTATTATTGTAGCATGTTGAACGTATTTTGTACGAGAAGGTTGCACGAGTCGGAGAGCTTCCATAATGATCAACTAGGATTTGCTACGTCGTCTCGTGTGGTTCTAAGGTGACAAATTTCCTAACCTTGTCATGATATACACATCATTCAACTCGCGCTCATTGGTTGAAGCAAAGTTAGGACATTTTGATATTGCTTGATTTTCTTGCCGATTAATGTACTATGCACTAATCGATCTAGTCATGTTAGATGAGGTATAACACGTCGAGTAAATAGAGGGCTCACGAATTTTAATCCTTGCATCGGCATGTCATGTTGATTACTACGCCGTGCCTTGGTTAGAATACTTTCGTGTCAACCGGAGTGGATTACATCGGTCAATCTAGGCACTTTACGACTTTCTTCCTCGAGTCTTCATTCTATGTTATTCGAATGTGGGACATCAATCGAATTGATTATGTCAAACAATGTCCTCATTCATCGATTGGAGTATATGCATCGATTGGGATTTCTTGTGTTGGTCTAAATAAGGGTCACGCTGACTCGTTCAAAAGTTTTACTATGTGTCAATCGAGGTGGCTATTATTAGCCGTAAATAAATCTCACCTTGAAAGTGAATTTTGCGTAGGTTGAAATAAGTAGCGTTGAGTGATGTCATCTTTGTTGTTCGATATCCAGCGTTAGTCGATTTATATTGTGCGTCGATCAAAATTGTCATGTCATAAATTTGAGCTTGGGTTTTCATTACGCGTCGATCGATGACTCATACATCAATCGACACAACTCGCATCTGTCTACTTCTTTTTCGTATCGTTCGAAATAGAGATCTCATCATTTGCCCCGAATATTGGTTTTGTGTCGGTCAACATCTTCTTGTGTCAATGAAATTTGGGAGTATGCCCTGTTTTGGACAGAGATTAAAATGTTCACGGCTGTTTCTGTGATTGTTGGATTGGGTGGATTTTCGAACTTTATATAATAGAACGGGTTAGTAATCTGTGGGATTTTGATTCGCATGAATCGGAGTTGTGAAACTCGAGTTTGAAGCATTTGAATAGTGTGTCGCAGATTTTGGCAGTTTATATTGCACGACCTTAAAAACCTATTTTTGGACCTTGGAAAAATCTGATTTTATAATATGAATTTTAGACATATTAATTATTAATATTCATAAAAATCATGTCATTTCACTAAGTATATTAATTATTAAAAATTCGTGAAGTTGGTTGTTGAAATCTGGAAATGCTGAAAGTTGGTTTGCTAGTGAAATGCGGTTCTGTCGCTGCCCGCGGTGGTCGACCGTGGCATTTAGCCTTGTTTTTTACTCTCTGTCGCCGCCCGCGGTGGTTGACCGTGGCATTTAGCCTTGTTTTTGGCTCTCTGTCGCCGCCCGCAGCTCTTGCCCGCGGCACGACTGCAGCTTTGGCCATTTTCATACTTAGCCCAAATTTCTACTCCAAATTCAATCTATGCAATTCCATTAACTTCAAACACTATTTTGTGACAATTATATGGTTACAAAAAGGTACCCAATCATACCAAAATGTTCGATAGTATAGGTTTGGAGCTTGGGTAGAGTTTCCAAATTTGAAATTCTAATTTAAATACATTATCAAGGTTCATCAAAGATTAGTGCTAAGTTAGGATTGCTATGCTAATCGTATGTCAAAGAAATCACGTGCCCTTCTCCATATCGCCCCTAATGGTGGCATCCCGTATTCGTCATCTTGATTCCAAGTATGCTCCATGAATCCATTAGCATCGGCATATACCATGTTTTGTTCAGGGTAAGCCTTCGAATACATGGAAACTTGCTCTCAAGCCCATGCACGCCAATTGTGTGGTAGTACTTCCATCAATCTCAAGATGGCTTGTGCATCATCGATTCCATAAGTCTCCACGGTCTTCCAATCGTTGCATTATTGGTTTACTATGGCTCCTACGGTTGGCAACCTAGTGTAGTTCGCGTTGAAGTAGTTACCTAACACGATCCTCTTATGGGTTTCTTCGCGAATTCGTTTTCCAAAAACTTTTCTAAACATGCCGCGATTTGAGGCTCCATCGAGTTAGTTGACGACATATAATATTAACAAAGGTAATAGTACGACAAGATGGCACTTAGGACGATTGATGTTTCACATCGAGGTGTAATGGTTCCCATTACTTGTATATAAATACATACAAGGTTATCCTTCGACCCATCATGGAATTCTTTCGAGATAATACCTAATTATCATATAATAAAAACCTAATCCTAAAACAATCCTAGGACTAATATTTTCCTATTTACTCCTTCTACATCTACATTATGCTCATTTAATAACTCATACATAATCAAATTCTCATGCATTTCACTTATTGACTTAAATATCTAACATGCTTATATTCACATAACTAATGTAGTCTTAACATGCCAAGTACTCATATTTTTCCTAGATTAAGCATATCATAAATGATAATCACAAGTTTACGCCACATTATTCACATGCATTGTTCAAGTAGTCAAATGACTTAGATATAAAAGCATATTTTCATTCTCCTTTCTCATCAACATTTTCGATACATGCCTTCTTAAATTTCCAAAATTTTCAGCTCATGGTAGCATATCTCAACTCATGCTTCGATATATAATCGTTCAAGTCAAAGTTATAACATGTATCCATTCGAGTCAAGTAAATATGGCGTACCTTGATTGCTGTGATGGTGTGGGGCGTTGTGGAAAGTGTCGAATTCTTAATTATTTTCATCTTACTTAATACAACTCAAGGACCAACAAATGTGGACTCAATTGAAAAGGGAATTTAAATATCATGTGCACATGGGTTCAAAATTGACATAGAGTTTTTAGTGAATTCCACATTTCAAGAGAATAAGACATGATCATATAGAATTTCAATAGAGTTTTTGAGATGGTATAAATGAAGGAAGATGGCATGAATGAAATGAATTGGCAAGTTTATCATCAAAGGAACATTTAGGAATATAGCATAGATGCGCATATTTGACCAACAAACACGTACTTCACAATCAAATAGATAATCAAGAATGGTAATCGACATGCTTAGAGATAGAATAAAATATGAGGCCAATTAGCATGCTTGAAGAAAGATGATTTCCAAGAATCAAAGAATATTTAAAGACATAATTCCTTTAGGGCATGTTGCTACAAGGAATAACATGTTGGTGCAAAAGAAGATAAGGAAGGAAAATAAGATAAGTAAACATGCTTGATTAGAATAAGACATGCCACAATTCGCTAAAGAACAACATGTTTCTTTCAAGTCACAAGGAAGGAACAAAATAATAGAAGCATCATCAAGGATTTTCGAACAACAATGTTGGAACTAATCGCATGCTCGATGGAAAGAAACAAATCAATAATTTACAAAAGTCAAGGACAATTTAAGCATGCTTGTTGAAAGGGAAACAAATTGGCAACCAATGAGGCTATTAAGGACATGTTACAATTATGCATGCTAGAACAAAGGAAATCAAAGAAAAGCTCAAAGGAAACCAAGGAAACAAGGTTGAAGTAGGCATGCTTGATTCGAAGGGAACACTCAACAATTTAGATAACGAAGGAGAATAGGATACAATCTCGCATGCTTGAAGAGATGATACACTCGACAATAAGGAAGTTAACAAGGAGGTACAAGGGTGCATGCTTAATTCCAAACGAAGCAAATGAAAGCAAATTCAACTTAGATGCTTTTGATACATGAATATGATTCAACAATCAAAGAAGGAACAAGGAAGTGCAACTACACATACTTGATTTGGAAAGGACATGCCAACGATTTACTAAAATGATATGCTTCTTTTGAATTAGAGGAAATCGATGAAATAATCGAAGCATTATGAAGGATTTCAATGACAAGGTTAGAACAAATAGCATGTTTTATTGGAAAAACAAGGAAACAACCAAATGAATAACCAAGGATTAACACTATTAAGTATGCTTGAACAAAGAAGGCATATTAACATCCTAAGAAATGATTGGGGATAGAGTATAACTAGGCATGCTCAATTTGAAGAAGTCAAGTCAAGAAACGATCACAAAATACAATCAAGCATGCTTGGAAAAAGGAACAAGAACAAAAATGTTCATATTCAAGGGAATAAGGAGGATAAGTGAGAAATAACCATGATTGATTCAAAGGAAACAAATTAATATCAAGGAAGCGAATGAGTACAAAGTGTAATCACGCATAGTTAAAGATATGATAATATTTGACAATCAAGAAGGTAACAAAGGGAAAAATCACAACGATGCATGCTTAGTTCAATCAATTATTCCAAGTAAGAAGCAAAGTCAAAGAAACATGGAATAGTAAGTAAGCATGCAAATAATTTGGAGACCTCGATTACAATGAGGTTCCGGTATCGAGCTCAATAAAACCTAGTGCTCTGATACCACCTTCTGTCGCGCCCCCAAACCGGGCCTATGCGACAGTCCCACGTGCGAACAATGCACACGCTAAGGGTTTTAGTGGTTAAAGATAATTTTCGACATTTATTTAAAGAGTAGCGGAAGCAAATAAAGATTTCAAAAGTGGTCTTGCTTTAATTTCAAAAGATAGGAGTTTGAATCTCAATTGATAATCAAGAGTTTAAGTGTAGTGAAAGCAAGTAAACATTTCCAAAGGACTTAATTATATTTTCAAATGGAAAGAGTTTAAGTCCAAATGATAATCAAGAAAAATAAGCATAGCGGAAGCATATAGAGTATTCACAAGCAAGCGTGGATAATGGATAATGACAAATGAATTCAAGGAATGACCACCACGCGGGTCTTACGCCAAGTACGACTTGGAACAAATAAATAAACACGAACAACAAATGGGTACTATGTATGAAGACATAGCCCCTTGAGCCTCGATACCAAATGACAAATTTAATCAAATAGATTTCAAAGAACATGTCATATGCATTAGAATTTAAATCATGCCAAAGACTTGAATAGATCATGCCATTTAGAACAATCGAACAAGGAGTAATCACAAAAGGGTATAATTCAAGCTTACAATCATTCGACTCCCAAGAGGATTCATGAATAGACATAGGTTAGACTCACCAAACATTTTAACTCCAAATAGTGCAACTAGACATGTCAAATGACAAAGATAATAATGGATGGTTTCAAGGAATAGTCCAAAAGATTTCATTTAATATGAGATTCACAACCGAACCACCTTGTTAGCTTTCCACCACAACGCCGCCTCCACCGCCATCACCTTGTACCTGCATGTGGGGAAAACACACATAGGGGTTGAGTACTCCGCGTACCCAGTGGTCACGGTGTCCCGAAAACAAAATACATATATATGATGTAGCCACCGTAACAAACAAGCATAGCACAAGGGTTTTGTTGAAAAATAACTCATGCATGCTCAAAACAGTTTTAAATATTCACATGGATCCATGAACACTCAATTTGGTGGTGCATTTCACGATCAACGATCATATCATTCACATATACCGCGTGGGACACACATGAGGGTTTCAACTCCTCCCTCCTCCTTATTTCTCCCATTTCTCCCGACAAGAGGGTGATTGTATCCCTCCTCCTTATCCTTCCCAAATGCTCGTGGCAATTAATAATCATAAGCGCCAAAACAATTTAACGGTGACACATCGCTTTTCAAAACAAGAATCATTCACTTTAAATTTTGGAAATCATTTTGGAAAGCAAATCAAAAGAAGATAGGATAAAGTAGTGCCCACCTTAATTATGAGGTGAAGGTTTACTTAGTGCCACTAATTGAAGCTTCCTTTTGATAATCACCAACACCTAGATTGTTTAACATTTAATTACTAGGTGTGTTCATGTAGTTTCATGCATTCATTAAATAGGCATGATATTCATTTCAATGAGCTTCATGTGACACTTCAATCTAAGCCTACAATATCATCATTCATTTTTTTTTTTTTTTATCACTAAGTACAAACTTGCATAATCATTGTCTACTTATCATGCTCAATAATTTAAGTATTTTTAGCTATTACACATAATTCATTAGCCTCTTTTGATCAAGTATGTTCATATATTTATTTATAACCCTTTTCCTAGTGATGCAAATAGTTTAATTTAAAATCATGTTTATGTCCTAGTTCTAAATATAATGAGTGATCAATTAAAGATGCAATATGTTTTAAAATTATTATTAATTTGAGAAAATGTGTTTATTAGTTTTAGAAAAATATATCAATGCAAGCAATTGACTCTATACTATTTAACTTAGTGAAATTTCCTAGTCATAAATCTAAATGTGTCCCTGTTTTCAAAATGATGTCGTTTAAACTTTACAGAGAATTTGAGTATGAAATTTCATATGCAAAAACTAGATTTTAATATAAATATTCTCCAATTGACGGTTTGTTAAAATCATTTTTCGTTTGGAAGTTACGGGCTGGGGGAGATTGATTTTCCTGAATGTTTTTGCTACGGGTTAAAACAGGGATGCGGACTTTAAAAATTAATTGAAACCAAAATACTTGTGATATAGACTTGAAATTTTATATGCAGACTATATAATGTGTTTTAAATCTAAATTTAAAATCTGAGAATTTTCTAAGGTTCCTAAGTACAGTTTCAAAATCAGTTTTTGACATGCAACACAAAATGACACATTTTATTGCAGAGAGCATAACTTTCAAAGCATATCGTATTTTGACATGAAACCAAAGCCAAAATCTTCCTAACACATTAGTGTATTACATATTTAAATTTTAGACCAATTGAGTTCCATTTGACTCGACTGCCACAGCAAAACAGAGAGCTCGTTTTACAGACTTTATCTCAGCATGCTCATTTCACTTTAACATGTATAAATTCGTGGCATATGTACTTCCATCAACATGTATGCTCAATTTCAGGCATCACACATCTCACATAATATTCATAAATCATATATCTCATGGTGTATCATGTATTCAAGCAATATATCAACAATAAGCATCAACATATTCAAGATTGGTCATTAGACATATTTATCTTCAACCCTAGTTCATTATTTTCTCTAAAATTTGACAAGGAGGCTCTTGATCCTACATGCAAGCTTCTAAACGTCTTAAAGAATATCTAAAGTGGGTAAATAGAGGTTACTTGAAGAGTTTAAGTTCAGATTTAAGCCTCTCTTCCTCAAACTTCGAAAATGGTGCTTCCTAGCTCTTGTTTGCTCTCCTCTTGCTTCCTACTTCTTGTACGTCTCTAGATCTACCATTTAGCTCCTTGGATCTTCATTTTCCAGCCTTGGTCAAAAATGAAAGCTTGGAATTGAGGGGTGTTGTTGGGTTCAAAAGAAAGAGGAAGGTGAGAGGGTAAGGTTTTTGTAAAATGGAGGTGATTTATTGAAGTATGGAGGTGGTGCTTGGTTATTTTTGTGGCTGCAACTTGAAGGTTCATCAATGGAGTTTTGAGAGAATGTGAGGTTGAAGAAGATGGAATTATGGTGGTGAAGGGAGGGCTGATCGATCATAGGGGGAGGGAGAGGGAGGATGAGTGTTCAAATCTATTTACTTACATAATTTCCCATGTGGAAATGATTGTGTCCAATTTCTTTCCTTCCCCCTTTTGTCCTTCAATAATTTGGAGTGCTAAGCATCAAAACTCTTCTAGGAGACCCACTAAGGTAATTACCCCTTCCACTCACAATATTTAATTAAATTAACTAGTAGCTCAATTTTCCCATCTTATAATACAAGGTGGGAATTTATATAATCCCCCTATCTTATTTAAATAGGGCCGAAAATCTCTAGAGAGGAATATGGAATAATTCCCAGAAATTTTCTTGGGAAATAAGTCTCGAATATATTCACAATTAATATCGAAAGAAAATTAATATGAAATATTCCTCTTATTATTTCTAGAGGTAGCCGAAATAGGTTAATTAAGGAAATAAATTCCGGAACTCACCTCGGAATTATTATCGATTAATTATGCTACATCGATTTAAATTATGAATTCGGACCTTGAATAATCCTCATGAAATTATTTAAATAGACTATGGTAAAATGGGTCATATCTTGCTCATCCGACATGGCATGAATCACCGAACCTGCACTCAAGAATAGTAATGCTTTGAAAAGGTAGTTTCTCGTAGGACGAGAAAGGGGGACCTGCTTCGATTTTTCTCGATGTGATCCAAGCGGTCTCAAATTATTTTCATCTATTGGGCTACTCACTTGCATTTCTAGTTGGCCTCTATTTATTTATTCTAATTGGGTCAACACATATGAGTGGATAATTATATACATAAATTCTTTAGCCCATTATCTCTCATGATATAATATCTGGGCTTAAATTAATTTATCTAGCCCATGCTATAATAAAAAGATGGCTAAACATAGTTTTAATAATTAGATCGATAAATATTAATCGCACTTTAATCATTTGTTACGCATATTAAAATAATTATTTAGCGTAGATAATATGATATGGAAAATGCGGGGTGTTACACACCCCCTCTTTCGAGGCGTCGGAGGTGGCGACATATTCCGCCTCCATGGTGGAGTGAGCAATGCATTTCTGCTTTGAGCTCCTCCAAGATACAGCTCCACCTCCCAGGGAAAACACATATCTTGAGGTCAATTTCTTCTCATCCTGGTCCCCTTGGAAATCCGAGTCTGTATAACCCACAGGACACAAATCCTCACTTTGATAAACTAGGCAGAAATTCCTAGTTCTTTTCAAATACTTGAGGATGTGCTTTACAGCAGTCCAGTGCGCCTGTCCAGGGTTAGACTGATATCTTGCTACCATGCCAACAACATAACAGATATCTGGCCTGGTACACAACATCGCATACATGAGACTACCCACCGCCGAAGCGTATGGTACAAGACCCATCTCGTCTTTCTCCCGCTGTGTCTGAGGACACTGCCCACTAGAAAGACGAACGCCATGTCTGAAAGGTAGCAAGCCTTTCTTGGCGAGTTGCATGCTGAACCAGGCTATCACAGTATCCACATAGGATGTCTGGGATAAGCTCAACATTCTTCTCTTACGATCTCGTAAGACCTTAATACCAAGAATGTAGCCAGCTTCTCCCAGATCCTTCATTTGGAACTGTTCGGACAACCAAACCTTGATTTTGGACATCACTCCCTCGTTGTTTCCAAATAGGAGTATGTCATCAATGTAAAGTGCAAGGAAGACCACGCTCCCACTGACACAAAGTCGGTAAACACAACTTTCGTTTTCCAACTGTGAAAATTTATAGGATTTAATCACATCGTTGAAACGTAAGTTCCACGACCTTGAAGCTTGCTTAAGTCCATACAAAGACTTCCTAAGCTTCCAGACAAGATGTTCTTCGCCCTTGCTTATGTAACCCTCGGGTTGCTGCATATAGATGTCTCTACCTTCTTCAAGGTAACCGTTTAGAAAAGCGGTTTTGACATCCATCTGCCAGATCTCGAGGTCCATATGCGCAGCTATAGCAAGGAGTATCCGGATGGACTTGAGCATGGCCACGGGTGAAAAGGTTTTGTCATAGTCAATGCCCTCTTTCTGACTATAACCCTTTGCCACCAGCCTGGCTATAAAAGTCATGATCTTTCCATCCGCCCCTTTCTTTCTCTTGTATACCAATTTGCACCCTATGGCCCTAAAGCCATCCGGCAAATCAGTTTTCTGGTATACATCCATAGCAGTTATGGATTCAAATTCAGAATCCATGGTGACACGCCATTTGGCAACATCCTTGTCCTGCACTGCCTCTTCGTAAGTCAGTGGGTCAGAGTCCTCATGTCCGTCTTCCGGGCTCAAGTCCGAAGACTCACCCACTAACATGTACCTTTCCGGTTGGAAAATAACTCTCCCACTACAACGAGGCATTGGTGTCGTGTCAGTAGTAGGTGCAGTGACTTGTGGTCCTGCACCTTGCACTGAAGAACGTGTCTGTGGTGCTATGCCTCTCACAGGTGCACCCACATCTACACGTTCCCCTTCCCTTGGAATTGCATTCTCGTTCTCAATTTCTTGAAGAACAATATCACTCCTTGACCTGTGATTACTCACATACTCATCCTCCAAGAATCTAGCGTTGGTGCTAACAACGACCCTTTGACTCTCAGGACTGTAAAAGTAACCACCTTTCGTTTTCTTGGGATACCCTATGAACAACATTACTTTTGACCTGCTTTCCAACTTATCAGGTTCCTTCGACAGTACGTGTGCCGGACAGCCCCATACTCTAAACTTGCACAAACTAGGTTTGCGACCAAGTAAGAGCTCAGAAGGTGTCTTAGGAACTGATTTAGAAGGCACCACATTAAGCACGTAAGCTGCTGTCTCTAATGCGTAGCCCCAAAACGAAACTTGTAAGTTTGCATATCTCATCATTGATCTTACCATCTCTAGAAGAGTCCTATTTCTTCTTTCAACTACACCGTTTTGCTAGGGAGTACCCGGTGCAGTCCACTGGGATGTAATCCCATTTTCTGACAAATATTGCAGGAACTCGTTACCGAGGTATTCGCCACCGCGGTCAGATCGCAGCGACTTGATAGTTTTCACGACCTTCTTTTCTACATCAGCCTTGAACTCTTTGAATTTCTCAAAGCATTCAGACTTGTAGCGAAGCAGGTAAACGTATCCGTACCTTGAGTAATCGTCAATGAAAGTGACAAAGTACTCGTACCCTCCACGAGCCTGCGTGGACATCGGTCCACATAGATCAGAATGGATCAATTCCAACACTTCCTCTGCTCGAGACTGACTAGCCTTGAAGGGCCTAGTTGACATCTTGCCCTCGATGCAGGATTCGCAGACTTGATAAGGTACAGCCCGGACTAAGTCCAATGTACCGTCATCTGCAAGTCTCTGAATCCGCTTCAAGCTGATGTGACCAAGTCTCAAGTGCCAGAGATATGTAAGATCCTCATCAGAAGAAGTAAGTTTTCTCTTTCTAGGATTATCAATTACGGATGAATTACATGCAATACTTGTGGAAGACTTATGATTACAGTTAACAGCATAGAGAGAATTATTCAGCATTCCACGACAGATATCACCGTTATTACCAATGATAGAAACACTACTATCAAAAATTACTGAATATCCATCAACATAAAGTTTGGAAACTGAAATAAGGTTTCGCCAAAAATCCAACACGTACAAAACATCTCTCAAAGTTAAAACAGAATCATCAAAGTACAAGGTGAAATTTCCAATGGCAGCTGCACTCACTTGTGCTGCGTTCCCCATCGAGATGTAACCTCGTCATTCTTCAGCACCCTCCTCGGTGTGAACCCCTGCAAAATGTAACAAACATGATCAGTAGCTCCAGTATCCACTACCCACGAATGAGTAGAAATCGATGCTAAACATGTTTCCGTTACAAATGCAAATGACGTACCTTGTCCCTTAGAATTCGGACAATCCATCTTTCTGCATCTAACACACTCGTTCTTCTTTGGAGTGACATTGACTCTCTTCCCCTTCTTAGACTTGCTATCACTGCCTGTTTTCCTGACCTTGCTCTCAGCACCATCGTCTCCAACCTTAGAGGTTGTCGAACCAGTACTAGAACCAGTCAGAACAGGTTTCCGTGCTCGCATGGTAGACTGCTCCACTACAAGGTCCTCAAGCAGCTCATGCAGAGCACACTCTCCCTTTGCAGCAGCAACTACCTTAAAGTCATAATAGGATTCCGGAAGAGAATTCAAGATAATATCAATCTCGCCTTGCGCACTGATATTACCACCCCGCACAGTAAACTGTCTCATGAGATCAATCACAGACATCATGTGCGTAGTCACTGAACTATCCTCAACCATCTTCTTGCACACAAGATTGTGTACAAGATTACAGTTAATAGTTCGCTCCACTCTGCCAAAAGCTGTCGAGAGTTCCTTCAAAAGCTCTCCAGCCCTTTCGAGGTGCTCATACTTATGCCTTAATTCTCTAGACAGGGAACCCGTGATGAGCCAGAAGGCAAACTCATCAGCATCCTCCCATCTTTCATAGAATTCAAGTTTAAGCTCGCATACTCCTCTTTGAAAGCGCAACAGTGGATCCATGTAAAGAACATGTGCTTGATTTTTCAGATAAAGGATGTGTTTGATGCAGAAACTCCATTCATGGAAGTTTGGACCAGTTAGAGGATTGAGAGCAAGTAAATGATCGACAGTAGACATAGACATATATGAAACAATAAAGAATCTTAAATAAGAACATACATGTTGAACTTCGAAAACAAATGCATTGAAAATCTTTTAATAAATCAAATACTAATTTTTTCCACTAATTGCCCAAGAGTTCCCACCGCAAGCTACACTCGTAGACGTTTACGATGTCACCCTCAACCAGAACTGCGGGTTTTAAGCCCCAATCCATTTAATTTCACTACCATGTCAGGATGCTTTTGACACTAGAAATTAATAATTAGTGAAAACCTTAGACCAAGCCATCTCTCAAGAACAGGGATGCAATTAATCACATAAGCATGCTTGAACAGCTGTAAATAATAAAAGCGATAAATCATGCTTTTCCTATTATCTACACATGCTTAATTGCACACATAAATAAATCACATATCATACGAGGACAACTAAGGCAAATAAAAATTCCTCGTGGCCCTAAAAATAGAAAAAAAAATCTATCTATTACAATTTAAAATTTGAATCTAATTTTGGATAAATCCAAATCTTCCAAATCTTCAAGGGCCTTCAAATCTGGATACACCAAATCTTTTGGAATTTTGGCCTTTGTGATTTGATGATTTGCCCTAACCTTAATGCAAACCCTAGGGTTTACACAGGATTGCACAAACTACCAAAAAACACGAGCCACCGCGACGGGACAACAGCAACCGACGATAGCCACCGCCGACCGCCGCCCACCAGCGCCGCCGCGCGCTGCTGCCGTGTCGCGCCCGCGCGCGCACCCTCGCCCTGCCCGAGCTGCCTCGCGCGCGCAGGCCGCGAACTTTGGGTGCTGCCCGCGCGCGCCGTGCGCCCCGGCCGCGCGCCGTCGTCTGTCGTCGTCTCCGTCGGCCCTTCGTCGGCTCCGTCTTCGTTCTTCGTCCTCGACCCGTCCAATTACATAAATTTGAAAATTACAGAACAACTATTCTATTACAATTTTCAAATCTACACTAATCACGGATTTTCTCCTGATTTTACAAAAACAATTCAGCCCTACACGGATAAACTACCGCGGGCTGAATCAACGGGTTGCCATGAGGAACAAAAACAAAATAATAAATTCATACATGCATATTGAATTCGATTATGAACAATAGGCCATAAATCAGAAACCTGGCTCTGATACCAATTGTAGGGTTTTTCCGTTAACCGAATCACCAAAACCAAACTGAACCGGATCGATTTATGGATATTGCACATAATCTAAATTCACAAAACCCTAGCATGCTCTTATGAATTTAATAACCAGTATTGTGGATTGAGGGATTACCGTTATTTCGTCAAGTCTGATCCGATCTTTCGCGTTTGAATTCCAAACTCCAATTCAACCACGCAATTCGATTTTATCTGCGGAATCATAAATTAGAAATCTAATTTCTAAGATAAATTCGAAAAACAAAGAAAAGAAAGAAATAGGATTTCTGTTCTCTAGATCAAATCTTCAGGGCTGTGTCCCAATGCTGTTCAGATCTACTACTGGTGAGGACTCCGTAGATCTGTATTCTGAGCAGGACCAGAATCGAAATTCTCCTCCTTTTCTTCTCCAAAAACGGCACCCCTCTCTCTCTCTAGGTCTAGTGTGTTTCAACTGTGTTACAACTTATGAGAGAGAGCTGTCTATTTATAGACCTAGGGTTGTAAACCCTAATGGGCCCTTTTGGGCTCAATTCAGCATATTTAATTGGGCCAGACCTGGGACCTAATGCAAATAATAAAGTGGGCCTATAAATTAATTAATTCCCATCTCCACAACCCAGGACACAATTAATTAATTAATATTAATTCTTTTTCACCACAGAATTAATACTGACCTACCCCTTTATTACCACGTTATGAGAACGGGCTGCATTAATTGAGAATCCCCATATTTAAGGTTACCAGAAATCCATTAATTAATCGGAGCCTCTGACAAGCTCTAACTACAATTAATTAATATCTTATAATTCCTGAGTAGTACCACTCAAACCTTATCACTCGTGCCTGAAATTAATCAGCCTGCAGGACTTTGACACGATGAATGTTATTGAGCTCCTCAGGGAATGTCCCCATCATATTACTCGGATATGGTTACCTAAACCCAGTCTTAGGCGGTACTACACGAACTGTTGTTACCCAAGATGCGGATATACGAGCAGTTACTTAGGCTCTCCACCATGGCAAGTCAAAGCAACAGTCAACCCGTGCAAACCCCTGAACCTTCGTTAGGGTTTGGACTCAATCAATATAACGAGATCTTCTATTCGCTGATGTCAGACAGATGAATACATCTCACTGCGGTCCATCAATACGCCACCTCTGCGTACCAGCATGTCAAGTAACCAAGACAGACTACTTATCCCGACAATGCCGCAGCCATCCGGACAGACGTATCCTCATACGCTGTCTCGGCTGTGATTAGGTTTATGTCTCACTAGGTCAAGTGATCATACTGTCTTCTGCGATATACAACACGCCGTATGATCGTCCCTATCGGTGAAACAAGAGGATACCATTGTTCATACATGTAAGATTGTTAACAGATAGGAGAAATAAACCGTTGTATACTCATTATAATAAATGCTTTCAGTATACAAAACCCATCAGGATCAACCACCTTCGGGTGTAAAAATTGATTTGCTCGCTGCTTTCTGCAGCTTATCAAATTGGCGTTGTTGCCGGGGACTGTCAGATTTGTCTAGATATTAGTTTGTTTTTGGATCTAATGGATTGAGGTTGTGGTTTATTTGAGTTTTAATTTCATTTTTGTGATTTTTTTATTTTTGCTGTTTAATTTTGTGTTTTAGGGTTTGTGTGCGTTTTCAAGAATTTTATTTCTGTTTCAATCGACACAGTTCGTGTCAATCGACACAACTGTAAATTTCCTTTGTGTCGATCAACAGAGCCCCTATCGATCGACACAGAGGCTAATTTTCTATTGTTTTTTCTCAGGTTGTATGAACACGAGGGCTCGGGGCAAACCACTCAAAGCTTTTGATCCAGAAATTGAGGCCACGGTCCGGAAGAGGAAAAACAAGGAAAAGGAAAGCGCAACCAACAACATGGATCCACTAAAACACCAAACCGAAGTCGACTTCTCAGACATGCCACCATTGGAGGATCCAAACACACAGCTCACTCAAGGCAGTGCCTTGCTTCTAGTCCAAGAAGTCAATCACATGAAGGACATCATTAAGCAACTCATGACTGAAAGAGAGGCAGACAGACTCGAGGCTGCAAAGAAGGAAAGTGAAAGTCACCGCCAAGAGGACTCCGATGATGAGGATCCAAATTCCATGGCAAGGAGGTACAGACCACAGCCCGGGAATGAGAGATTTGTTATTGGTATCACTGCCAATAACTTTGAACTCAAGACCGATTTGATTCAGATGGTTCAACAGAACTAATTTGGTGGTCGAGCGGTGGAGGATCCTTACACTCATCTTCGCATGGTCGTGGAGGTGTGTGAGACCATCAAGCAAAACGGAGTCAGCCAGGATGTGATCCGTCTGCGTTTGTTTCCCTTCTCACTTTGGGATCAGGCTCGGATGTGGTTTTCAACCATGGATTGCAGCAACATCCGCACTTGGGCTGATCTCCGAGCAGAGTTCCTTACTACGTTTTTCCCTCAATCAGTCATCATCCAAAAGAAGATGGAGATCTTGCAATTCCATCAAAAGATGGATGAGTCCTTGTTCGAGGCATGGAGCAGATGGAATGAGCTATTGAGGAGTTGCACGGGCCATGGAGTTGATACTGAGGAGCAGGCCCACATCGTCTATAGAGGGATGAATGAGAGAACTCAAGAGTCCGTTGACAATGCCGCGGGAGGTTCTCTGATGAGCAAATCACCTGAAAAAGCCCTCAAGCTATTCAAGAAGACGGTGTTGCACACTCAGCAATGGTCCAACCCAAGGAGTCCACAAGTTCGAGCAATTGAAAAGAAGGAAGATGACACTCTCAAGAAAGAAGTGGAAAAGCTCAAGGGGGAGGTTGAAAAGATAACTTTTAATGCCTCTGTTTCTGTTGCAAAGATTGACCATATCACCGACGTGAACTACTTGAATCGTGGTAGCTACCAAAATCAGTATCACCAAGGGCGATACCAGCATTACCACCCAAGAGCTCATCCCGAATTTTCCTATGCTCAGCCAGAAGGTGCCGAACACCCTCCACCAGACTTCGATGTTCAGAATGGTGAAATTGTGGAGAAGAAGAAGGAAAGCCTCGATGAGGTGTTGCAAAAATTCATCAAGGCTTCCGACTACCGTGTGGGCAAGATTGAACAAGAGGTGAAAGACGTCAACAACAAGATGGAGCTGCTTGGGAAGCATGTGCAGATCATAGAGACTCAAGTGAGTCAAATTACTACCACAATTGGGGCGTAACACACGCCGGGAAAGATGACAATCACCACCGAAATCAACCCCAAGAATCAAAAGGATTGCAAGGCCATTAAACTGAGATCCGGAACCAGCTACACAGGTCCGAGCATGCCCAACAAGTTTGGGGGAGAAGAGGAGGAGCAGGCCGCTGAACCGTCCTCTATTTTGATCGACACCCCCGGTGTCGATCGACACAGAAGCCAGGAGGAGGATACCATGTCGAGCAATGAGGAGATCTCGACCGACAGGATTTCTGTGGGCATGTCGATCGACATGCCCCCTATCGGTCGACACAAATGTCAAGTCAATGCAGAGGACTCCCCAGCTTAACAATTCAAGTTCCAAAGCTGCTCAACTACCTCCGATGCCTTTTCCTCAATGCTTTGCCAAACAGAAGGAGGATTCTAAGTTCTCTCGGTTTGTTGAGAACTTGAAAAAGGTAAGTATTAATCTGCCACTAATTGAAGCTTTACATGAAATTCCAAGTTACATGAAGTATCTCCGCAAGCTGATGAGCGAGAAGAAGCAATTTGTGGAGAATTCGACAATCAAGCTTCATGAGCAATGCAGCCTTCTCCTCCAAAAGAAGATCCCAATCAAAAGGAGTGACCCATGATGCTTCACAATCCCAGTCAAGATTGGGGGGATCGAGTTCGAGAAGGTGTTGTACGACACTGGTGCCAGCATCAACTTGATGCCCTATTCCATCTTCCAGCGCCTCAAGATTGGAGAGTTGAGGCCGACCACCATCACATTGCAGATGGCAGACTGCTCTGTGTCTCGCCCAAAAGGTATACTTGAAGATGTACTTATTTGTGTATGCCATCTTATTTTTCCTGCAGATTTCGTGGTCTTTGACATGAAGGAAGATACAACACACCCCTCATCTTGGAAAGGGAATTCCTGGATACAAGTGCCGCATTGATTGACTGTCGCAGTGGAGAGATCACGCTTTGATCCAATGAAGAAAGGATCACATTCAATCTCGACAGAAGCCGACAGCAATTCGAGTGCTACAGAATCACATCCATTGAGGATTATGAAGATGAAGAGGAAGAAACCGAGGAAGAAAGAGAGAGGACCAAGTCGCTCAAGAATGGAAGCGAGGGAATGAGGTGGCAAAACTGTCAATTACACCATCTAATCCCGAGCTCAGTGCTGTCATTCAAGATCGCTTGGTCTACATGGTGGATGCTCGAGGAAGGAGAGTGTGCTCTAGCCCGCATTGGTTCTGAGAAAAGAGGCATCTTCGAGCTACGACGTTAACTAAAGCACTTTTTGGGAGGTAACCCAACCTTTACTTGTTTTGTTTTTCAAGTTCTTAGTTTTTGTTTTCAATTTCTACTTTTATTTTGTTATTTTCATTTTTTTCCTTTGTTATTTTCGAAAAGAGCTTGGAAAGAGTTTAATTGTAATATTTGAGGAGAAAGGTAGATGTTTATAGATGGTGGTTTAGATTGATTGAGGGTGTACAACTTGATTGATTTTAGTCACTTGACCATATTTCCCTACCTTTCACAAAAGCCTACATTACAACCTAATCAAAGTTCTTTTTTATTCTTGAATTGTGTGCACATTTGAGCAGTGGAGATTCTAGAATTTTTGCAAGCTTATGGTAGAAATTTCTTCATGCATGTTGTGAGTGCTTTCATTGAAACCCAAACACTTGTGTGAATGAGTGATGCACTTCCTTGTGAGTCTTCCAAAGTTGATGTATTTCTTATCTCTTTCAAACTGCTTGTGTGATGTGGATTTTTTATTCTTGATATGTGATGAATCTTGTGAGGCATTTATAGGGTTTTCCCGTGAACCGAATCACCAAAACCTATTTGAACCGGATCGATTTATGGGTATTGTGCATAATTAAATACATAATAAATCCTAGCATGCTCCTATGAATTTAATACTCAGATTTGTGGATTGAGGGATTACCGTAATTCCGTCGAGTCTGATCCGATCTTTTGCGTTTGAATTTCCAACTTCAATACAACCACGTAATTCGATTTTATCTGCGGAAGTAAATTAGCTATCTAATTTCTAGATAAATTCAAAAATAAAGAAAGAAAAGAAATAGGATTTCTGTTCTCCAGATCAAGTCTTCAGATCTGTATCCCAATGTTGTTCAGATCTACTACTGGTGAGGACTCCGTAGATCTGTGGTTTGAGCAGGACCAGAATCAAAATTCTCCTCCGTTCTCCCTTAGGATCGGCGCCCACTCTCTCTCTCTCTAGGTTTAGTGTGTTTCAACTGTGTTACAACTTATGAGAGAGAGCTGTCTATTTATAGACCTAGGGTTGTAAACTCTAATGGGCTCCTGGGCTCAATTCAGCATATTTATTTGGGCCAGACCTGGGACCTAATGAAAATAACAAAATGGGCCTATAAATTAATTAATTCCCATGTCCACAACACAGGACACAATTAATTAATTAATATTAATTCTTTTTCACCACATAATTAATACTGATCTACCCCTTTATTACCACGTTATGAGAACGGGTTGCATTAATTGAGAATCCCCATATTTAAGGTTACCGGACATTCATTAAGTAATCGGAGCCTCTGACAAGCTCTAACTACAATTAATTAATAGCTTATTATTCCTGAGTAGTACCACTCAATCCTTATCACTCATGCCTGAACTTAATCAGCCTGCAGGACTTTGGCACGATGAATGTTATTGAGCTCCTCAGGGATTGTCCCCATCCTATTACTCGGATATGGTTACCAAAACCCAGTCTCAGGCGGTACTACACGAATTGTTGTTACCCAAGATGCGGATATACGAGCACGTTACTTAGGCTCTTTACCATGGCAAGTCAAAGCAGCAGTCAACCCGTGCAAACCCCTGAACCTTCATTAGGGTTTGGACTCAATCAATATAACGAGATCTTGTATTCGCTGATGTCAGACAGACGAATACATCTCACTGCAGTCCATCAATACGCCACCTCTGCGTACCAGCATGTCAAGTAACCAAGACAGACTACTTATTCCGAAAATGCCGCAGCCATCCGGACAGACGTATCCTCATACGATGTCTCGGCTGTGATCAGGTTTATGTCTCACTAGATCAAGTGATCATACTGTCTTCTGTGATCCACAACACGCCGTATGATCATCCCCATCGGTGAGACAAGAGGATACCATTGTTCATACATGTAAGATTGTTAACAAATAGGAGAAATAAACCGTCGTATACTCATTATGATAAATGCTTTCAGTATACAAAACCCATCAATCTCCTACTTATACTCAAAGCATAACTAAGCTATTACAGAGTATATAGTCCGTCTATCTAGTCTGCTGTCTCTTTAACCACTGTCAGTGGTCGGCATCCACCTCAAACCCAGCTCACGAATATGTCTTTCGTAAACTTTCTGCGGCAAGCTCTTTGTAAATGGATCAGCAAGATTGTCAGCAGTGTCAAACTTCTTAATTTGCACATCGCCCCTCAATACGATTTCTCGTATGATATGGTACTTTCTCTCTATGTGTTTGCTTATCCTGTGAGACCGTGATAGCGCGTTTCGCAACGCGCTAAAGCTGCAAGTGTACAGACCAC
>JAPKLW010004027.1:0-31683 GCA_026898455.1 Plectranthus barbatus
AAGCAGGTTGGAAAGCTTACTCCAGATCCTAAAGTAGCTTTAAGGCCTGTTTGAGGAGACTCTTGGCCTGTCTGATCTTGGAAGAGCTAGCATCCACTTCTTCGTCCTCTGAAATGTCACTCGGAGCATACGGCAAGTCTTTGACCCTTGAATCTCCTTTCCTATCAGAGATTGCTCGAAGACCAGGGGAATAAGATCAGACTGTACTCCTTGAGACAAAATGAGCGCGTGGAGAAGGCAAGGATGCGGCAGGTAGGTGGAGTCGGCTTTGGTGACTGCACGGAAGATGTTAGTGAAAACAACTTGGCCAAAGTTGAAGGGAAGACCATAGCCCACTCTGTAGAGGAACTCGGCTTGCTCCTTTGAAAGCACTGAGAGATTCTTGTTTGGCATCCAGTTGTGAACACTGATCTTGAACAGGGCAACATACTTCCATGTCAAAGAAGAGACAGGAAGCTTGGTCACCCATGCCTTTGTCTTCCTACCCGTGAGCTCAACAGCCATCTCATTATCTGCAGACTTTGACAACCCTTCGATTTTGACAGACTTTAACCCCAGGAAATTGTTTATGGTATCAGGGTCAAACTTAATAATTTTCCCCCGAACAAACGACTTCCCAAACTTTGGTTTCCCAGTCTGAAAGACCTCATCCTTCAACATATTGGCAAAAAATTCCAAAACCAAAGACGGGCTAAAGGCAAAAAAATCAGTCACAGTTTTAAGAAGACCCCTTCTCCTAAGCAGAATGTCTAACCCAAACTTAGTAAACATATCAGAATCCATCAATTTCTCCATTTTGAACTCCCTCTTAGAATAAAGCCCCTTAAGTGTTTTAGCATAGCAATGATAATACTTAACAGAGTATGATCGGCTAGCATCATAATCAGAGTTATCTTCATCAGAGGAGGACTGAGTACCTTTTCCTTTCGGGGGAGTAGGCTCCAGGGACTCAGATTGTTCAACCTTTGGTCTTTTGGATCGTTTGACCTCAGATCGTTCAGGAGAGACGGATTTGGATGGGCGTTTGGTAGACTTTGACACAGATTTCTTTGGCTTTGGTCTGGGCTTCTTGACAGAAGTAGCTGCTTCGGATTTCTTTTTTCTTCTTCGCTGGCTGGTCTCCACTTGAATCGGCATGCTCCTCAAACTGCTCGGTGGCTTGAGGGTCTGCCTGGAAGTTCTCATCATCAGAGTTGTCGGACTCAAAGTCTGACATGACGGTGTCAGACTTTTGGGACTGCTCCGGCAGATCGTCATCCTTGGTGAAGACATGGGGGTGTCAGTCAGACTCCGTTGAAACTTCCTTGGCTTCACTTTCTTCCGGCAGGTGGCGGCATGCTTTTGATACTTCTTCTTCACCGTTTCCTCGAAAATCCTTTCGGATCTCCGTTCAGGCATCTTTCCTTCGAGTTGTTGGACAGCGTCAGAGATGAGCTTCAGATTCCCCGGTTCTTCAGCAACAATGGGGAAACCTTCTTGGCTAGGAAGAGCATACCGAAGTGGTGTCTCATGAAGGACTTCAGTTGGGTCAGCTCCAACGGCAGAGATAGACAGATTTTCAAAGGATTTAGAAGGAGGATCAGAGGAATCTGGTTGAAGAAAAGGTTCCCACAATATTCGCTCTGTTTCTTCATCAAACGCCTTATCTGACTCCTCAATTGAAGGCTCGGTAGGTGGATTAGGGTTTTTAGATTTTGAAGGAGGAGTGAGAGGCGGCGGTAGGTTCCTTTGCAAGTGGCTCAGTAGGGTGAGAGGTTGAAGGTTCGGTGATGAGTGGAGGAGTGGGTTCGGTGACAGTGGGTGGTGGAGTTATTTCAGAGATGGTCGGAGGTGTGATGTCAGAGATGGCCGGTTGTGTGATTTCAGCGGTGGACGGAGGTGTGATGGCGGGTTCAGAGACAAGAGTGGAAGTGGTTCCTTCGACGGCGGGTTGAGAGGAGGAAGCTTGAGATGCTTTCTCCATTTGGCTCTCAAGAAGGCGTTGGAGAATCTTGGCTCCGTCCGGTGAGGAGAGGGTTTTGGCAAGGAGATCTTGGATGTTTTTGTCGGCCATGGTGGGTATTGGAGTGAGTTGAGGAGGTTCAGAGAGAGTGAGAGAGAGAGAGAGAGAGGATGTGAGGGGTTGTGTGAGACGTGGGAGAGAGAGTGAGAGTTGAACGGTTTGTGGTGGAGGGAGAGCTTTGAGAGACGTGAGGGAGTGATGTGACAAGGCTGCTGCAAAATACTTAAGTAGGGGGTGAGGTGTATAACAAACTTAACAAAATAATCGGAAATAAAGGAATTCAAAATTTTAATCAAATATAATGAGAAAATATAAAACAACTTCCTAAAACTTAGGCAAGTACCAATTTAAATCGGATTAGGTTAAATTAGGATTTAAAAACTATAAAATTCGCAACAACTTAAAACAAATTTGCAGAATAAAAGATAAGCTCGAAAAGATTCAAAATATAATGACTGCTACCAGGTTTGATACTGAGATGTCAAAGTTACAAAGTGTCGATAAAAAAAATAATCTCATTATTCCTTCCACAAAGATTGTGTACCTAATCACGTCCAATCTTTAGTAAATGAGAATATCAGCCCATTTATTTTCCAAATAAACTTTGATTCCACATGGTCAGAGTTCTAACAACGTGCTGTCCATAGTACTTTCAGTTAACTTGATATTTAAATAGGGCAAAATCACCATGTTTTACAACTTTGAGATCTCACACTTGTATCTCTTAGTTTTATAACATGAAAAAGTATAATCGACAAAGGAACAAACTTTAACATCACAGTGTCAAAGGTTAGACAACAGTCACACATAGTCAAATCATTCAGTAGGAGGGTTACACATCCCTAGAGATTTTCTCAAGTATGAGAATCTCTCAAAGTCAAGAGCTTTAGTAAAAATATCTGCTAATTGTTCTTTCGTTGTCACAAAATTTAAAGTAATTAAACCTTTTTCAACCAAGTCACGAATAAAATGATGTCTTATATCAATGTGCTTTGTGCGTGAGTGTTGGACAGGATTTTTAGCAATTTCTATTGCACTAGCATTGTCACACAAGAGAGTCAGAGTTTCAGAAGGCAAACCATAGTCTTCTAGCATTTGTCTCATCCAAAGTAGTTGAGTGCACCCACTTGCTGCTGAAATGTATTCAGCTTCAGCCGTTGATAGTGAGATGCAATTTTGTTTCTTGCTAGACCATGACACCAAGTTTGCACCTACTAGAAATCCACCTCCACTTGTGCTCTTCCTGTCATCCACATCACCTGCCCAGTCCGCATCACTATACCCTATAATGTCAGTGCCAGATTGTTTCGTATACCAGATACCCAAATTAGGAGTGCCAGAGATATATCTAATTATCCTTTTAACAGCTTTTAAGTGTGACTCCTTGGGGTCAGACTGGTACCTTGCACATACACCTACACTGAATAAAATATCAGGACGACTGGCTGAGAGATATAAGAGACTTCCAATCATGCTACGATAAAGAGTAGGATCGACTTTGACACCTGAATTGTCTCTACATAGTTTATCACTACTACCCATAGGAGTTTTCATATGTTTAGCAGTCTCAAGTCCAAATCTCTTAACTAAACCTAATGCATATTTTGACTGGGAAATAAATACACCATCCTTACGTTGCATAATTTGTAAACCTAAAAAATAATTTAATTCACCTACCATACTCATCTGAAATGTGTTAGACATACTGGTGACAAAATCATTTACCAGTTTGACATCAGAAGCACCAAAAACTATGTCATCCACGTAAATTTGTGCTATAATGAAATCATTTTCTAAATGTTTAACAAAGAGGGTTTTGTCGGCATTACCTCTTACAAAATTTAAATCCAATAGAAAATCAGTTAGTCGGGCATACCATGCACGAGGAGCTTGCTTCAAACCGTATAGGGCCTTTTTAAGCCTGTAAACATGATCCGGCTTTGATACGTCTTCGAACCCCTTAGGTTGTTCAACATAAGCTTCCTCTTCAAGGATCCCGTTCAAAAATGCACTTTTGACATCCATTTGATAAAGTGAAAAATCTGCAGCACAAGCAATAGCAATCAAAAGTCAGATTGATTCTAATCTTGCCACAGGAGCAAACGTTTCATCAAAGTCAATGCCCTCAACTTGTGTATACCCCTGAGCAACCAATCTAGATTTATTCCTCACGACGTTGCCCTTTTCATCGGTTTTATTCTTGAAAATCCATTTGGTTCCTATCATATTTTTGTCACTCGGCCTCGGAACTAATTCCCACACATCATTATACTCAAACTGGCTGAGTTCCTCTTGCATGGACTTAATCCAAAATTCATCTGCAAGAGCATCTTTAACATTCTTTGGTTCAAACAAAGATAAATAACAAGCAGAATGCAGAAGATTAAACCTTGACGATAGACACACAGATCTGACCATCTCACGGTAGTTGACAGGATCCTTCTTCCTGGTTTGGACTCCCTCTGTCATATTCCCGATTACCTGAGACTTGGGATGATCCTTCCTTATTCTGAGAGGAGGGTCCCTTTTGTCGAGGTTTGACACTAGCGTGTCAGAGTGGTCTTCTGTGTCAGAGCTTGGTGAAGTATGACTCGCGGACGGCTGATCACTGGAGGACTTTTCACTGGAAGAAGGTTCTTCAGAACACTCAATTAGATGGGAAGCATCCAATTCATCCATCTTCTCATGCAGTGATCCCGCCTCGTCAAACACAATATTGACTGACTCTTGAATGGTTTGAGTGTCAAGATTGTACACACGATAAGCTCTGCTATTGCTGGCATACCCAAGGAATAGGGCTTTACTGCTTCTTGTGTCCAATTTTGTAAGGTATTCCCTGTCATTCAGCACAAAGCAAAGGCAACCAAAAACATGTAAGTATTTAAGATTAGGTTTCTTACCATTTAGAATCTCGTATGGAGTGGTCTTTGTTCCGGGACGAAGATACACTCTATTGATCAGATGGCACACAGTGTTGACCGCTTCAGCCCATAGTCTTTTGGATATGTTTTTTGAGTTTAACATAACTCTAACCATTTCCTGGAGCGTCCTATTCTTCCTTTCAACCACACCATTTTGTTGTGGTGTCTTGGGTGCTGAATACTCATGAGAGATGCCTTTTCTTTCACAAAATTCAATAAAGCTTTCTTTCTCGAACTCTCTTCCATGATCAGTTCGGATTCGTATGACACTGGAGTGATAGAGTTTCTTGAACTTTTTGTACAGCTTCTTGAAGTGATCAAAGGCTTCAGATTTTTCTCGCAAGAATTCCACCCAAGTAAACCTTGAAAAATCATCAGTGCATACTAACACATATTTCTTTCGACCTATACTTTCCACTTCAATAGGTCCCATCAAATCCATGTGAAGTAATTCAAAGCATGTGCTGGTGTTAACTGAATTAGTAACAGGGTGAGAAGCACGTACCTGCTTACCTTTTGTACATGGATCACATACTTTGTCAGGGTCAAATTTCGGGTTAGGAACACCTTTGACTGCATCAGCCTTCAGAAGTTTCTGAATGCAATGGGTACTTGCATGTCCCATTTTCTGGTGCCACAGTTCAGCTTCGTCAGGCTTTGACACCAGGCATCTTCCTTCTTGTTCAGCTTGATAGCAGTTATCTGAGGATCTACTGCCAAACATAACACATTTGTTAGTTTTATCATATACCTCACAAACATCCTTGTCAAATTTGACAACCATTCCATCATCGCACAGTTGACTTATGCTGATCAGATTGGCTGTCAGACCTTCCACATACAACACATGTTGAAGTTTAGGAAAGTCTGGCACATTCAAAGTTCCTTTGCCTGTAATTCTTCCTTTAGCTCCTCCTCCATATGTAACAGAACCACCACAAATTGCTGAGTAGCCCGACAGACATGTTCGATCGCCTGTCATGTGTCTGGAGCAGCCACTGTCAAAGTACCATGTACCTGCAATGTTAGTTTTCAAAGAAGTGTAAACAACGAAGCAGTTTGAACCTGATTTCTGGTTTTCATCTGCAATTCTTTTCCTGCAGAAAGGCTTGATGTGGCCTGCCTTGTTGCAGTAATGACACACATACTTCTTTGATTTTTCTTTCTCGTTTGACACTTTGGTGTCAGACTCCCCCTTTGTGAATTTGATTAGGTTCTGGGAGTCAAAATAACTAGAACTCGAAGTAGATTGATCGACGTATCCTAGTCCACTTCCATCAGAGGTTTTGGTGGCAAGGATCTCATCTAGAGTGTCACGTCCACGATTGATTTTGTCAAAGACAGAGTCAGCTTCCTTCAGCTTCTCTTTGAGATGGCTGACTTCTTTGTCCCTTCTAGTGAGAAGGACTTCTAATCTCATGAGTTATCTCCTAATGGACTGATTCTCCTCTTTTAGTCTTTCAATCTCCTGTCCTTGTTCTTCACATCGTTTATCCACAATGTTAAAAAGATCACTCATTTTCTCCATTTCTTCTGGAGAAGGCTTTGACCTGAAACATACTCAGACATTGACACGTCAGAGTTAGATGCATTGTGTCGGTTGCTTGTGTCACCACATGGTACAATAGAGAGATCTCTTGCATCTTCTTTCTCCTCAGACTCTTCAGCGTTGTCCACCTCCATCAAATAATCTTCATTGATCTCCTCAATCCTAACATATAACACAACTTACTCATCCTCGTCCTCATCAGTGTCAGAGTCTTCACTCAGGGTGGTGTTAAAGTTTAACTTCTTTCTTCTTAGAACAGTAGGACATTCGTTAGCAAAATGACCCATTCCAGAACACCCATGACACTTGACATTATCAAAAGTAGAACTTTCGGAAAAAGGATTAATACCATTTTTGGCATTTTTATCACTCTTACGTGAGGATGTGGTTGAGTTACTTGAGGCGCTTGAAGGCACGGAGGTTGTAGTCTTGAATCTATTTGAGTTGGATTCACCTTTTCCTTTATTCACAGATTTCATGAATTTGTTGAACTTTTTCGTCAGGAGTACTAGATTCGGCTGTTCTTCATCTAGCAATTCATCGTCTGACACCTCGAGGTCAAACTTTAATGAACTTGGCATCTTATCGGCTGGTTCTTTTCCAGCACGAAGAGCAATGCTTTTGCCCCTGTAGACCTATTTTTGTTCATTCAAATTCATTTCAAAAGTGGTAAGAATGCTTACCAATTCACCAATTTCCAGCTTTTCCAAATCTCTAGCCTCTTCAATGGCAGAAATCTTGTGATTGAATCTTTCAGGTAGAGTCCTAAGCATCTTGCTAACAAGTCTTTCATTGCTAATCGGTTCTTCAAGTGCGAGAGCTTCATTCGCCATGGTCACCATCTTCTCAAAGTATTCGGTGATGTTCTCATCCTCAGCCATACGGAGATTCTCAAATTTGGAAGTGAGAAGTCTCATTTTGGTCTTACGCATACTTGCTGACCCCTCACACTTGGCTTGAAGGATAAGTCAGCCTTCTTTTGCTTCCAAGCAACTTGAAATTAACCTAGCACAACCAATATCAACAGACATAAAAATTGCATTAAGAGCTTTAGCATTGCAGTTTGACAACACCCGTTCCTCATTTGTCCATTTTCCTTCTTCTTTTGGAATCATGACAGTCTTTGTTGCATCTTCAGGATCTGGAATTTCTTCCTTCGGAGGTGTCCATCCTTCCAGCAACGCAGCCCAAGCTCTTTCATCAACAGCTTTGATTTAAATTCGCATACGGGTTTTCCACATGTTGTAGTTGATCCCATTACTATCCAACACGGGAGGACGGGCTGGCACACTAGACATATTCATCGTGAAAAACTGCACTCAGGAAAGAAACTACTTAGTCCATCAAGTAGGGGCTCGTGATGCCAATTGATATAATTTAGTGCCCGAGTTTAACACAATGGTGTCAAAGATAGTAAAATACAAAGGTTTGACACACACAAAACAAAGTATTTTAACATACGCGGAAGCTATAGAGTTTGACACAGTGGAATTAATTGTTCGAAGGTTTATAAATTATAAACCCTCGAGAGCCTCACGGCAAAATAGTTTTCACTTATTCAAAACAAGGTTTTTACAAGTGACGAACAAAAATACAAAACAAGATAGAAATTTTCCTAAGTTCACTCCTTAGTAAAATTCCTACGAAAGCAATCAAACACAAGAAACACACGATACAATCCAAATGTTCCTCCACCGTAGGATTCACTCTCCGGAGATGGATTCCACACCTCGATTGCAGACTTCGTGCGCTTGATGAATGATAGAAGAAAGACGATTCAGCCTAGAGCTTGTATGAATATGTGTTTCACCTCTGATCCGCCCCTTCTCTAGTCTTCCTCGTCTCGAATATATAGAACTTGGAGCACACGAGCACTTCTTCCACTACTTGGTAATGGATCGTGTCTTCTTCCACGTCTTTACCTGTTCATATAACCAAAATGAACTCCCACTAACTCACGTGGGGGTTAGATAAAGGTGTAGAGGTGCTCCCTATTATTTAGGAATTAAAATAACAACCTATAATAATAATAATATAAACTATATAATAAATAAGATATAATTAATAGACATAATATATACGAATCCTAATAAATAGGATCAGTAAAAACGTCATTAAACGGATAAACATAAGTTTCCTAAAATGTAGGAATTAGTTGCAACAAACAGATTCGGAACTTTGACATTTAAGAGTCAAAGTTGTAAGCATATAAGGTTTGACACTAACCTGTTAATGCGAGTAAGTTTGACAACCGTGTGTCAAACTTACATATTCGCATTTTCGTACTTCACAGTTGTTTTGTTTTAAACTGAGATTGCTATGCATGTTTTGTGCTATTGTATCTGTCCTCTGTCGATTCCCATCGACAGAAAGTATTACTAATGAGTTTAGAACCAGGTTTTCATAACTGCTCTAGAACTCATTTAGTGAACAGGGGTAGAAGCCCCCTTATTATTGAATTGGGTGAACAGTCCCCATGTGTTTGTTGGAATGGGGCGGAGAGTCATCTTGTGTTTGGATTCAGGGAATAATATTTAAACGATCGGGTCTCAAAATGGATTACTGAGACTAGTGCACTCGGATGACAGTAGGTTGAGTGTGTTTGCATTCCTAACTGATCATCGTAACTTGGAAGCCGGCCAACTTCCAGTTACAACACTGAAACAGATATGATAACATGTAAATAGCACATGTGCAAAATAAAATGTTTTAGATAGCACGGTTCCTTTCAACAAAACCCCGTGTTTATCTGTGAGTTGCATAGCATAATCTCATATATAATGTATGTTTTCGGACATATTTCTCATTGGGTACATTAGTACTCAGCCCCTCGTATTATTTCTAAAATACGCAGGTTGAGCAGCATGGATGGGCGAGCAGGGGTGTAAACAAGCGATGTGAAGCATTTTGAAATCCTAGATCCTGAGATATGCATCTTCATATGCATATCTCCGCCACGTTACACACACGCTGCTACACTCTCTGATTTATCCTTCCCATTTTTGAAATGTTTAAACGATTGAATATTGTTCTTTAAAACTTGACTCGAAGCATGAATTTCTGATGTTTTTACTTATCTTTTCATTTTATCTAAAGTCTTCCACTTACTTATTTAAAGTGAGAAAATGTTTTGACAAAACTTGAAACATCAATGTAACGCGACCCCAAATTGGTCAGTTGGGGGCATTACACAAATGAATTCATATGAGAGAATATATTGCTCGAATTTACTACTTTAACATAAAAAGTTAGTATGCACAATTACTAACATTTATTAGCATAAAACTAATATGAAATAAATTGCCACAAGTTTATTTCTAAACTTCTGAGTACTTTACCAAATGTATAATATAACACTGTGAAAAACAATAACACTGCAATGTTAAAGTGGTGTTCGAGTTTATCAAAAGCCTGATAGTGTTGAAGATACGGAAAAGTTTCATTTCAACAAAGAATGAAGAGGTCAGTGGATTTAAAAATATTTCATGGGATTTATTGCTAAACACCAGAATATCTGACGGCTAAAAATGGTTTCATTATGAAAAACAAGTTCACATAGTAAAGTAAAATACCAAAATAATATAGAAGTTCTTCTCAGTTCACTTCCTTAAATAAATTCAACAAAAGCGCACAATATAAACAACACAAACAAAACTCCATTTGTAACTAATTGAATATATCCATTTGTAATATCAATTCACTGTATTGTATACAATTAACTATTATATTCATGTGACATGTATCAATTCATTGGAAACGTCTACCAAGTAAATATGTTCATGCATGATAAATGAAACATATACTATATAAATCTTAATATGTAAAAGAATTTCATAATGCCCAACCATGTCTTATCATCTAAAATGCATTGCAAAATCAACTATGAATAATCAAATGTGTAAAGCATTATGTGAGTATAAGAAAAATCACCCCACATGCACTCAAAAAGATTTACAAGAGTGGATTGGTGAAAATCAAGTAACAAGAATCATATTTTAGCAAATTAGAATAATATTTATAATTGTAATATTTATGAATTATTGATTTAAAGTTTTAATGGGACCTAATATCTATAAAGGGATTTTCTGAAAAATCTATATATATATATATAATATTTAAATAGTTATCTATTTTTCCGCCAAAAGATGTTGCATAAAAAGAAAAAAGACAATATTACCCTCAAATCACAACATTATTAATATTTATCTATTATATTAAGAGAGTTCCGAGATGTTTTTCTCATAATTCTTGAAAATCTAAACAAAACTTCTACTGAAAAAAGGTAGACAACCATCGATGGCTTCAATTTTTTGATTGATGTGCATATATTAGTTCAGACAACTCAATTTTTTAAAAATATAAACAATACTTCAAAAGCAAAAAGATAAACAAAAGTATTAGCAATTTCTCTTCAAAATTTCATTTAAATAAAAACAAGTTCTCTTCAAAATAATAATTACGTGCATACTTTCCGTAGCAACTTTATTGATTATTATATCTTCTTGCTTCTACAAATTTAAAGTTAAAAAAATTCAAAATTAATATCTATATATTACACTAAAAGAGTTTTGGATTATTTCCCGCTCAAAATCTCGAAAAACTTAAAAATATTGCTAAATAAAAACTAAAAACAACAACTTAAATTTTCGAAAATATAAACAATGTTTCAAAAAAAAAAGTAAACAAAAATACTAACAAATTCTCTTCAAAATTCCGTTTAGATTAAAATAATTTATCTACATGTAGCAGCTTTATTAGTTATTATACCTACTTGTTTCTACAAATTTAAAGGTCAAAAATTAAATATCTATATCTATATCTATTAAATATACTAAAGGAAAACCGTAAAAACTGTAGCACAATCCAAAATCCCGCCTAAAATTCATGCATTGCCCCAAAACTCATGCAGAGTTTTTATATATGTGCAAAAATTGTAAAAAAAAATTTGAGGTTGAGAATTTGACACGTTAGTATTATTAAACTCTTCTAATTTGTTCAATTGCAAATGTATTACACTTTTGTCTACTTTCATACATTCTTCAACACCCAAGAATTCAAATTTCAAATTCTCTCCACTCACTTTATAGACCACTCACTTTCTCCTCCCAATCAATTTGGTAGAGCAATTGCCTCTTGAATCATTGTAAGCTCTTTCATTTCTTCCTCAACAATATCTATCTACGACCTTCGACTCTCTTTGACCATTGTTAGAATTCTTGTTAGAGAAATCATTCCTTACTTATGATGTTTTGATGGGTCAAAGAATATAAATCATCTTAGTCAGTTTTTCCAGTTTCCAGAGTTCTAAACTGTAATCCTTGTATAGGATCGATCGAATTGTAATAGAACTTAGACTGAAGATCGAGCAATAGAGAATGCTCGAGAACTGACTATCATCACGCCTAGCCTTAACCGAAAACTGAGTTGGAGCACTCAGTTTAAGGTCTAACCATACTGATAAGGAGAAGTCAGTATGAGGGCTTTCCCGAACTGACTAAGGAGAAGTCAGTTTAAGGGATTACCATATTGATCCGGGGAAATCAGTATGAGGGAGTTTCCCATACTGACTATGGAAAGTCAGTATGAGGATTAACCGTACTGACCGTGGGAAGTCATTATGACTGCTAAATTGTACTGACTCTTAGAAGTCAGTATAAGAAGCCTCAGTCAGACTCAGGCATTTGTAAAATGCCTAAGTCAGTACGAGGTTATCCAAATAGGGTTCCTCGGGTTGTAAAGGAATCTGACAAAAAGTTTGTTTATCGTACACTGACAATGGGCAGAGCAGAAAGGAGACCTAAGGCATGGGCTACGATTGAACAATATAATCTATGAGTCTAACGTCTGGATTTATGTGTCTAATAGATAGAAATTCAAATTGCCATAGCCTCTCCTCTCTATATAAAGATCTGTCCTGTCAACCTTAACAGATTATATGAACATAATTCAAAATCTACTAGTCTAAAGAGACAAAGGGCATATTCAGGTCATCTCTCCCACAAAACTCTGTCGGAGTTTTTCCGTGTTGTAAACACGAGACTTGAGTCTCCAACTCAAGTTACCCACCGTGTTGTCTTCTCCTAGCACGAGGCCAAAGCTTTAAGCTATGATTCTGATTATCATGGGCGTATGCCGACCACCTGAGTTCTGGGAAGAACCTTTAAACATCCAACCATTCTAGGAAGAATTAGTAAACATCCACCCACCAGGAAAGAGGCTGCGGGGTGCGTCCCCACTTCAACCTGAAGATTGAGTCTACAAGGAGTTCCTAGGTGAGTGCCACAGCTGACCGGAGGACGGAGGTGCCACGAACTGTGTATAGATCGTAAGGAGGCTTGTATTCACTTAGTAAATTATTCAGACCCTGGGTCTGAAGAGTGGATGTAGGATATTGAAATCTGAACCACTATAAATCCCTGTGTGTTGCTTTACTGCTTTCCATATACTTGCTCTGTTTTTCTATTTCACAAACTGACTACTTGAGCCTTCAATACTTGTCCAAGTATTGAAGAATTTAAATTGTGAAACTGACTTAAGACGGAACAGAGACTTAAGCTTAAACTGGCTGCACACAAAACTGACTCTGCCCTGTTTAAACGAATAAAGTTAAAAAACTGAATAAATGTGGAAGCCACTTGTGATTTAAGTTGAAGAGGGAAAATCCAAGTAAACTTGGTAAAGTCATCTATAAAGTTAACGTAGTACTTGTATCCATTGATAGAAATATTGGAAGAGGGACCCCATACATCAGAGTGCACAAGTTGAAAAGCAGCTGTTGTGCGAATAGGTCTAGAATGAAAAGATACATGTCTAATTTTACCTAGACAACAAGCATTGCAGAACACTAAAGAACTTGTAGAAAATGGAATGTGTTCAAGTTTGAGGACACTGCTCAGCGTATGAGAACTTGGATGGCCAAGACGGTGATGCCACATCATAAGATTGGAATTAGATGTAGCGAGATAACACGCAGGAGAAGAAGGCTGAGTGAGGGATGAACCTAAATGCCACAAATCCAACTGGTAAAGTCCATCTTTAAGCAGCCCTTCGAGAAGTGTTTGGCTGGTCTGTTTGTCCTTGACAAGGCAATAATCATGGTGAAATTCAAACAATACATTGTTGTCTTTGGTAAACTGAGATATGCTAATAAGATTCTTGGTCATATTGGGTACATAAAGAATATGATTTAAGAGTAACTGAGCTGAATTAGAGGAGCTAGGGATAAAGTTTTTACCAATGTGGGTGATGGGTAGAGCTACTCCATTCCCTACTGTCACAGTCTCAGCACCGGTATACTCATCCTTAATCTGCAAATTGTTCAGATTGGTAGTGATATGGGACGTGGCGCCGCAGTCAATGAACCAATCTCTTTGATTATCAGATACACCATTAGCAGTTAGCACATTCGCTTGATGAGGAAAATCAGTCCTATTCTCAGGACCTGTAAACGTAGGATCGAATCGCTTGAAACATTTGTAAGCTACATGATTGTTTTTACCACAGAGCTGGCAAAACTGCCTTCGACCATAGCGGCCACCGCCGCGTCCCCGACCACCGTTACCACGGCCCCCATTCCTGCCGCGATAACCAAAACCAGATCCTCCAGATGTTGCGACATTAACGCTTAAAGGAGTAGAAACCACTGCAGATTGATTAAGCATACGTAATTTATGGGTTTGAAGAGCGAAATGAACATCAGGAAGAGTAAACTTATCTGCCCGGGATGTGAGATTCACAACAACTACATCAAATTCAGGACCAACACTAGCTAAGATATACATGATTAGATCCTCATCTGAAATAGGTTGACCTGCAGCGACGAGATCATCTGCGACCTCTCTCATTTTAGCCACATACTCATCCACTGACAAATCACCTTTCTTCTGTGAATTCAGCTGATTCCGCAGCTGTAGAACCCTAGCGCGAGATGAATTTTGGAATAGCGTTTCCAGAACCTTCCAAATTTCAACCGCCGACGAACACCGCGCAACATGACCGAGAAGCGATTCAGAAACAGAAGCTAATAACCAACTTACTAGTAACTGATCTCGTTTAATCCATTCGAGATATACTGGATTGAGTTGTGGTGTACTACACTCATTTGTAAGAGGTAGATATTTGACCGGAGCCGGAAGAACACCAAGTAAGTAATCATCCAGTCTGTTTGCTCGAGCCGTAGCCAAAATCTGTAGCTTCCAATAGTTGTAACTGGCACGAGTAAGCTTAAGAGAAAGTGACTGAATCGTAGGCAACGATGAAGCCATATCTGAGAGCTTCGAGAGAAAGAAAGAAGGAGAGCTGAATCAATGACCCAGTCTCGATACCATGTTAGGTTTTGTAATTCATGTAGAGAGATGATATAGAAATGAAAAGATAACAGTATTATTACTTGCATACAACTGAGAGATATCTAGCTATTTATACACACTCTATAGTTACATGAGCTCCCATGCACGTGTGCATGCATGAGTTAGTTACAACAACTCAACCTCTTCTCTTCTAGACTCTTCTTCTTAACTAACTGTTTCATCCAGACCTTTCTTAGTTTGTCCAATAATTAGTACTTCCATATTACCTTTGCATTTCATTTTTTTATCTTTTCATATTTATATAATTAACTCATAAATTTATTTTCTTGCATGATTTTTTCATCATTACCTTTGCCATCACTTAAATAGGTGGAATCACAAAGCGAGAAAGTATCCCTATCCAGATTTTTGAACATCAAACCATACCAAAAAAAATTATATTCTCTAAACAAAATACATGCATATATAGGTCAATGTATCATCATCCGTCCATACTTTTTAAATTCAAAACTCAAATTCATAGCTTTTTATCAAGTATAGTTTTATACACATAATAATCAAATATATCCACATACATTTTACCTTTGAAATGCTCATTTTTTATATCACAAAATATAATAACTTTAATTGATATTGTTCTTTCATCTTTGCTCGCACATTTATCATTCACAATCATATATTAGATATTATAATTAAAGAAAATTTAATCTAATCATTATTGACTACCGTAAATTGAAATCAAGAAACTGTTTGAGCATCCCGCCAAAGCACGGCTTCACATGGGAATGAACAATGTGTGGAACATCGTTGCAGCGATAACGGAGGACGGTGCTCACATGCCATCTCCATGATTTTAGAAAAAGCCATCAAGAAAGATGGAAATGATGGCCGATTGAAACCTCCAGTAGCTAATAGTTTGAAAGTCAGAGTGTTGAGTTAGGATTTTCCACATGTGGCTTACCACTAATATTTAGTTGTACTCCGCCATAAAACCAACATGAAAATTGTTGTCAAAGCGGCTGAGGGTGGCTGTCAGAATGGGGCAGCCGCCTTCAGTGAATGACACGAAACTAAAGAGCACAAGGCAGAGAAGTTGAAAATTAGATGGAGAAATAAGAAATTTGAGAAAAAATTTCATTGTATGAGGGTGACACATCCGAATTCATAAGCTTGACTAGGTAAAATTATAGAAGATGATGAAACTCATCTATAAAAAAATAGAGAGTTTAAGTATTGTTGGTCCCAAAATCAGAGTACGTAATATGCAGCAGAAGTAAGTATGAGTTGCACTTGTTCCCCTAAACTGATTGTAACTCAGTTCAGGTTTGTAAAAGTGTTAAGCTTAGGTCTAACGTTCTCTAAGTAAGTTTTACAGAATATACACTTCAATACTTGGATAAGTATTGAAGGTTTAAAAGTCAGATTTGCAAAACTTAATAAAGGCAGAAACTTAAATGAAAGTAGTAAAGAACGCAAGATATTTTATAGTGGTTCGGATCTAAAAATCCTACATCCACTCTTCAGACACTTGGTCTGAAAAAACACTAAGAACGATACAAGCCTCCTTACGATCTATACAAAGCCCATCAGTGTTTCGTCCTTCGGTCTGTTGTGGTCACTCGCCTAGGAACTCCTTGTAAGCTTAGTATTTAGGTTGAAGTGAGGACGGCACCCCGCAGTCTTCTTCCCGGTGGTTGGATGTTTACTGTTCTTCCCAGAACTCAGGTGGTTGGCAAAAGCCCGTGAGAATCAAAATCCCAGAGTAGGAGACTGACTGCTATGAATATATCTTAGAAAGATATATTCACCAAAGGATTAGCTTAAGCTGTAAAGCTTCAGCCTCATGCTAAGAGAGAGTAGCACAAAGAGACAATTTGAGTCAGGAACTCAAGTCTCGTGTATGAAAACATGGAAACTCAGAGAGTTTGAGTGGTGATTTGAGCAGAGTGTCAACTTAGCTGTAAATCGATATATGCTCTTTGTTGTACGTAGTTCGTCAGCTTTCAAGGTTGAAGTGCAGACCTATTTATAGAGGAATCCTTGAGCATTTTGAATTTCTGTCCGTTAGACACATGGAGCATGTTGTTCAATCATAGCACATACTATAGGTCTGATGTGCTATAATTTGCACTGCTGTGTAAGTTTACTTTTTACTAACTTGTGTCAGACTAAGTTTTAGTCCAAGGAATTCAAGTTTGGATATCCTCGTACTAACTTTTACTTAAGCAAGGATATGCCGAAGTCTGACTAAGCTTAGTTGTCTTCGTGTTTCTCGTGCTTACAAGGTAGAGGCTTTCATACTGACTTCTCATAGTCAATATAGACAGCCCTCTACTGACTTCCCATAGTCATTATGGCGAACCCTCATACTGACTTCTCATAGTCAGTATGGTAGTCACTATACTGAGTACCCAAACTCAGTATAGGCCTTGGGCATACTTGGTGAAACTAAGTTTTACGCACATACACTTCTTCAGTTCTCGAGCATTCTATATGATCGATTTTCAGCTACTAAGTTATATTACAATTCGATTGATCCTATATAAAGATTACAATTTAGAACTCTATAGACCGAAAAACTTAAATGGCTTTTACAATCTTTGACTCATTAAAACATAAAATAAGAAAAATGATTTTTCTAACATAAATCCTAATAAGTGATAGTATTTTGTTATGCTTTTTCATTTTCATACAAAAGTAGGTAGTAAATGCATGTCATCTTTCAACTCACATTTCCAAGCAATAGAATATTTAATTATTAAAATAAAATCTTCCAACTTTCTCACAATATACCTTGTTCCAAGTAATTTTATACTATTGCTGAGATATAGCGAATTATTACTTAAAAAATGTATGGAAATATTTTATTTTCTTACTAGTATTGCACCCACACGATGCGTGGAAAATTTAATTATTTATATTAAAATAATATTATTTTAATGTTTTGATTATAAACTAACTATAGAAAATGTGTAAGTTATAAAGTTGTATGATAACATATAAAACATGCGAATATTAATTTGAAAATATTTAATGTTATCTAAATATTATAAGTTTTCTTACATATCGATGAACAATAAAAATAATTAAATTTTAATTATACCTTTGAAATAAATTTATTTCGACTAATATTATAACACTTACTAAATATTATTTGTATCTTTACATGATACAATAATAATTGGGTGATTCTAAACGTAGCTATTATTTCTCTTAATATAACCCTTTTATTTTAAAAAAAGTAAAACCAATAAATAATATTATCATTTTATCTTCTTAGCTCCCAATTTAAAATTTTAATTGAAAAAAAAAGGAATAAACTACTACATAGCCCACAATTCATTCACTAAGATAATACTTATAGTCAGAATCTATTCAGAGGCATTAATGAAGAACATTATTTTAAAATCGTACGTTAAAAAATTAACAAACAGTTTTCTTAAACTTTTTTATTTGTGTCGTTCTAGAGAAATTAAACAACGAAATGTGACAATTTTTCTTTATAGTATGTTAGAATATTTGGGTAGAAGAACTGATCTAACCCAACACAAGAAGTTATTCAGATTAGTCAAATACTCCATCCGTCCCACTTAAATTGTACGCCTTTTCTTTTTCGTTCGTCCCATTTAATTATCCACTTACCTAAAATAGAAAGTTTATACACACTCATTAATAAAATACTAATTCCATCTATCTCTACTCGCATGGTTATCGTGTCCGGTCAAAGTATACTATATAACCGGGACGGAGGGAGTATAATAATTGCAGTAATCCAACCATTCCCTATAGAATTCCGTAAATGTTTACTGTGCACTTCAGCCTCAAAGAAAAACTGGGCAACGATAAGATGTTTAGCAGTAGCGGAAAGACACCTCCAATTTATGTGAGTTTCATCAAGACTATTATGCTTTATTTAAAATTCAAATGAATGAGGCTAAGTTAAGATATATTTTTAAATTTGTTTATGGTTCAAATGAATATTATGTTAATAAATTATTTTAAAGGTAAAATAATATTGGTAAATTTTTCAATTTTTTAAATGAGGGGATGTATTGAGAAACAATATGTCTATATTTAGAATTATCCATAATAATTGGTTGAAATAAATGAATTAGAAAATCAACTAATTAATGTTAAAGATGCATTACAATTGACATTGCTTAATATTAATTTATTGTCAAATAATATAAATAAAGACTCCTAATTATATTATTACAATAAACCTTCACTTTTTTTCCGCTTCTAATCATTAATTCATTGTTTGGATTTTTTTAAAAAAAATAATTTATTGAGATTTGAGAAAAAATATAATCAATTTTTGAATAAAACAAAATCCAAACGTAGAACAATGAATGAACCAATTAAAAAGTTTAATTTGCATAAATATTATGATTGTATATAAACAACTAAAGTAAAAACACTTTAAAATACATAAATAGTAGCATATATTTTATTTATATAAAAAAAATACCATATGAGTAATTCACCAATCAATATGTATGACATATATTACAAATCTCCTACAATGTATGGTTACAATAACAATCTTACTATTTTTTCTAAAATAAAATAAAAAACAATAATCTTTTGATCAATCAACTATTTCCTATGGGATGGTTTGAATCATCGAAACCAAAACTTTTAACGGATGAAGAAGAAACCAAAATGGATCAACTTAGATTTGAAATATGAATGTTGAAAAATACAATGAAAATGTATGATAAGATTGTAGTATTTATAATAAGAATTTAGCCTATTTATGTTATAATCTAAATTTAAGGCTTGATTTTAGCCAATATTAAATCAAAACTCCTACCACTTTTAAAAATCTACCATATCAAATTATCTTTAAAATCAATCAAATAATTGTTACTGAATTTTTAATATGAATGATACACTTGTCTATAATTTTCAAATTTTAAAATAAGGGGTTGTATTGAGAAATAGTATATTTATATTTAGAATTATTCATAATAATTGGTTGAAATGAATGAGTTAGAAAACCAACTAATTAATTCAATAGATGCATTACAATTGGAATGACTTATTATTAATTTATTGTCAAATAATATAAATAAAGACTCATTATATTATTGCAATAGTCCTTCACCTTTTTTCTTCCGCTTCTAATCATGCATTGCATAATTTTAAAAGAACGTTAATTCATTGACATTTGTGATTGAGAATAAATGTAACCAAATTTTGAATAAAATAAAATACAAACATAGAACAATGAACCAATTAAAGAGTTTTATTAGCATAAATATTAGGATTGTATATAATCAACACAATTAAAAAAAACTATAAAAATACATAAACAATAGCATAGATAAGAAAAACACTATATAATTCGTTCACCAATCAATATGTATGGTGTATATTACAAAACTCCTACAATGTATAGCTACAACAACAATCTTACTATTTCTTCTAAAAAGAATAAAAAACAATAATCATACACTTGATCAATCAACCATTTCCTATGAGATGGTATGAATCATCGAAACCAAAACTTTTCACGGATGAAGAAGAAACCAAAATGGATCCACTCTGATTTGGGATATGAATGTTGAAATACAATGAGAATGTATGAGAAGATTTTGATATTTATAATATAAATTTAGTCTATTTATGTTAATCTAAATTTAAGGCATGATTTTAGCCAATTTAAAATCAACCATATCAAATTATCTTTAAAATCAATCAAATAATTGATTTACTGAATTTTTAATATGAATGATATATTTGTCGGGTATTTCATTTAGATAGATTCTAAAATCATATACGTGTTTCCATATCTATCTATTTATAAGGATTTATAATTTGTAGAAGTATATTAGAAATGTATTAAAAAATAGGAGAATTGTCGATTCAGGACCCAAAAGATAATTTAATTATTAATTCAGGACCCGAAAGATGATTTATCAATCCAGGGCCCGAAAGATCAAACAATTCTCAATCCAGGACCTCAATATCAGGTCCTAGATTGAGAATTGTATGATCTTTCGGGTCCTGGATTGAGAATTTTTGTGATCTTTCAAGTCCTGGATTGAGAATTAATTTTTTGGGTTCTGAATCGATAATTAAATTATCTTTCGGGGTCCTGAATTGATAAAACTCCTAAAAAAATATTATATTTGTGATTTTTGTGTACAATCATAAAGTAACGAATTGTCGTTATTCCATATTTCAATGCCATTAATTCATCATTCACTTTAATTTTTTTTAATCCTCAATTAAGTCACTTTTATATTTATACACATTTTTCTTCAAAATATGCTCAAATTTTCCTTAATTATCATAATATTAATTATCCTAATTTACGGTGATGATTTAAAGTAATTATCTTAATTTACGACAATAATATTTATACATGTGATTTATTAACCATGTGCATGATAGACAAAATTTTGTCTATACGGCAATTATCATTTAGTATTGATAAAATTGGCATGATGAAATGTTAAGTGAAATAATAATTAAGGAATAATTGATTATAATCTCATGCATATTGTACGGGAATAATAATCCAAGAAAAAAAATAATCTAAAGAATTTTTTCATATTACAAAATATATTGATATCTTAAAGATTTTAAATAAAATCTTGTAAGATTTCTAAATTTTACGTAATACATAATTCCATTTTGCATTAAAATAAATATCATGGAAAATAATAATTCCTACATACATTGTTGTACGCCTAATTCCATAATTCAATTATGTTATAACAAATTATTGTGCACATCTAATTTTCTAATATGAATCTAATTCAATCCGATAATATTTTCCTAAAGTTGAAAATTGATTTTGTTATAGAAATAATAATTAAAGTCAAATCAATCTAATTGATTTATACATACTTTCTTAAAATAATAGATTAATTTCAGAGAATTAATAATTAAGGAAAAAATAATCTAGCTGATTTACACATATTTTCCTAAGATATTTAGATTAAAATATTACATTTTTTTTAATATTTGATTGTAATTCAACACATGAAATAATTATAGAAAGTTTTATACAATAATTAATGAATTAAATAGTTAAATTAATGATCAATTAATGCAACTTAATATTTCCAAAATTTGTCTCCGGTATTGTTTTAATATATACTAGTATTGCTTCCCCGCGATGCGTGGAACTTTAATTATATTTATTAAAATAAAATTTATTTATTTTATTTAAACAAAAAACAATATTAATTTTTAATATATATTAACTATATGTCTATAATGACATATAATATATAATAATTCATTATTTATAGCATGTATACATACTCGAAAGATTGTGAGTGCCGACCACATCTCCTGGGGTTGTGCCTTAAAATTATTTTTAACTATAACTAAAAAAAAAGTTTTCAGCTTCTCCCCGCCCTCTAACCATATATTGCCTCCGCTTCGATTCATAATAAAGAATATAATATATTATAAATTAATTTTTAAAAATATATTATATACTATTCATATTATAAAAATATTATTCAAACTATTTGTTTTGTTTAAAAAATATGATCCAATGTATATATTCCCATAAAATTATATATTTCTTCTCGAATATTTCAACTTTGTGATTTCTTAATATTTTAATTATTTTATTTAATAATAAATAATGGTAATATTTTATACTCATTTTCTTAATATTCAAATGATTTATTCCCTTAATTATATAAATGATATTTATAAATTGATAAAATTCATTTCCTTAATTAATACAAATAATACACTCAATTTGATTGATTGAATTGATAATAATTCGTAATTATTTTTAATGTAAAAAATTTTATAATATTTTTTTCCTTTAAATTGATAATTTCATTAACTTTCTTAATCAAGTAGGAACTTTTTATAATCATGCACAAATTCTATGAGGAAATAAATACAAATTTCATTTAATAGACTTTTATTACATTTTTATTAGTTTTGATGATTAATTGATTTAAGAAACAAAATCGTTATACTAATCATGTATCATCAATTGTTATTATATTTGTTACTACTTTGTGATTTTATTTAATATTTTTAATTATAATATTAAATAACACAAATTTTCAGTCTTATTTCAAATGATCAATTAAATAAATAAAATTAATATTAAACATGTAATAATCCATATAATGCTTAACGTTACCTAGTCATATAAAGCTCCCAAGAAAAAAGAAAATTCAAGTCTAAACTTTTGAAATATTAATTAGAAAATTGATGTTAAGCATTCAAATATTTTAATTCATTCATAACACTCTCAACATACTTAATTTATTCAAGCTTGATGGATTGTATTATAATTCAACAAAAAGCTCTCTATATCTGATTTCTAATTTTTTGTAAAAGAACTATAAAATTAGTTTAATGTGACAATACATTAGAGGTGATAATAATAATTAAAATTTATCCCACCACTAATGTCATGTTGACGTATTGACATATTAGCGAAACTAATCATATGGATAACAAAGTTGAAGAAAAACTTAAGAAACAAAATAAAAGTGCTAAAATGTAGAGATTTAATATAACAAAAATTCTTTTCCATAGCACGATACAAAATAAAATATGATGAATAATAAAATGCAAATTACAATTGGTATACTCATCTCGCATTCAAATGTGACACTTTGCGCAAATATGCATCCTTTTGTTTTTTGGTATTCCTCCTTGCAAAATACTCGATTCATTATTTGAATCTAAATAATATGATTTACAATAGTACAAAGGAAGGAGGTAAAAAAAAAAAACTAAACTAAATATAGAAGCATAATTAGATTTTTCACTTGAGAGAAAATATAAAAACTTATGAAATTGTAAATAGGGGACTCATATTTATAGTGCGAATAAAATAATTGGAGGTCCAAAGTTTGATCATATTTGCCACGATTTAAGAATTGTACTTGATTTGATTACCAGTTTTAAAATCATTATGAAATTGTTTCCTTAAATAATAAATTATGCATTCAATTATTGTTGACCAAATCAATTATAATATTTTAATTGATATTTTGAGTTGATAACTTAAATTAAATAACCAAAACTTCTAAACCTAGTAAGAATTAAGGGATTAATAATCCTAATTTTTTGTATAATTCTCTTTCCTATTTAATATTTTTCATTTAAAGCTAAATAAAAATGAAATTTATTAGGGTTCGTTTTAATATAATTAGATTTTTATTGAATTTATATATAAAAATTTTAGGATAAATTCCATACAAATATTTGTGTTTATAAGAATTCGTTTTATTGCCTGAATTAATAATATTTAAGAAAAGATTATATTAATCCAATTATATCATTATATGTTCTCCTAAATTATGTGATTTTTTCACTAATTAGTGAATTTAAATCAAATTGTTTATTAATATTTCAATAAATTTTATATTTAAGTTTATCAATAAAATATTAAGTAAATTATAAATAAAATTTTATGTTGATCATAATAAATATTAAATAAATTTCATAAAAATAACTGAGTATTTAATATATAATTGATAGATCCAATCTTAATTATCAACTATTTCCAAGAATACCATAACTTAATTTTGAATTATATTATGTATGATTATGGAATATTTAAATTATTAATTAATGAACTAATTAGTTTAATTAATGAACATTTAATTCAATTATATTTTCCATATAAAGAATCCGGTATTGTTTTAATATATATATAGATATAGATGATCGGTGCAACTAAAATAAATACATGTTTTAACTCTTATGTGTATTTTAATAATTCAAGAATATCACCAAATGTCTTTTATTCGTGTAAGAGTAGTATTGAAGAAATTATCAAATATTTAAAATAATGTAGTATAGTGATTGTCGGTCCTTTCTTAATTTTCATCTAAAGGAATTAACCATAATTCACTCTCTTCAAAACTTGGAACAATAGGCTGTATAATGATTCTCGGTCCTTTTTTCACAAAATTTAGGAAATAAATACAAAAAGTTATAAGACCAAAAATCAAGAAAATCATAATTCATATTAAGAACCATTTCATGTTTACTTTTTTACAATATGCACGGATGGAAAATAAAATCTTAAGTTTATTTAATGAAAGTATCAATCTACTAAATGAGATCAACTGATTACTGTTCAAAAAGTGCCAAAATGCCCGCCTAAAAAATAATATACAATGAAAAACTTTTAGTGTAAAAACAAAAGTATAAGTCATTTAAAATACAAGAATATTATGATAATAGTAGAGGTGTCCGAATTTCAATTTATTTTTATATGTGAGAAACTCATCCAATCTATCTATTAATTTTTAATTTATGCGTGATAGGTATCATGAAATTTTGTACACACAACATATTACCTTTTACCAAATATATTTCATTATAAATTTAGTAGTAATTCTTCATTTCAAAATTCAAAAATTTCCCAATAATCTATTTAATATACTATAATGAAACTGAGAAATATTGTCGATAAAAAATATATCACATCCAAAATCCATACAAATGCATGTCCAAAAATTTTGCATAGACTATACAAAAGTTTTCTCACACAATCACTCACAATTACCTATTTCAATTTTATTTTTCATGATTTATTACTAAAAATCTTACTTTTTCTCCGATAATGTTCTTTTGTATCCAAGAATGGGACTGACCTTCACCTAATAAGGAATGCAAATAAAAGGTAAGTAGCGATTTTGTGAAGCGAAGAGTGAATTATATATTTTAAATCGTTCATTCAAAGTACTATCAACTTTAACTTACTTTACTAAATAAAAGAAGTATCACCCAAAATAACTAAATGTACATAATTATCCGTAATTTCATAACTGCACAATTGTGCCCAATTTTAGTAAATTATGTAGGTATAAAAAATTAATTTCCACTTGAAAATTGTAACCATCCCACCTTTTCATAATCAACTTAATATTTACTAAATAAAACTTCTTTTTTATAATTTAATATTTCAAACGTGTAAAATTAAAACTTTTCTATTGCTTTGCAACAAAAAGTGATGTTCATTACTTAAAATTTTAGTGGACGGTTAATTTACATCCATTACTTTTATTTGCAATTGATTTGTTCATGAAATTAATTGTTTCCATTTTAATTATTGAACACTAATATGGATCCAACAACTATACATAATAATATATTTATACTTTATACAAATTAACTTGATATAATTATAATCAATATTTAATATATTTATCATTTTTATGATATCTAAAATCTGATATTTTTGTGCAACATACAGGGTGAAATGTTAGTAATACACTAAAAGAGTTGCGAATTATTTCCCGCTCAAAATCTAAAAAAACTAAAAAATTACTGCCAGATAAAAACTAAAAAAATAACATGAATAATAATCATTATGAGTTTTTTTAATTTAGTTAGTTCTAGTTACACAATTAAAATATCAAGAGGCATTTTCCTGTAACGCCCCATGTTTAATTTAAATAGAATTTCTGAATTTTCGTAGTAATATATTCTCAATTCGATCGATTATTCTATTATAGTGTGCACATAGATGATTAGGAGCAATTATATTGCATGCAAGCCATGCAAGTTTGTTTTGGAGAATTGCAAGCAAACATATTGCGAATAATGAACATTGGATATTCCAACGGTTATATAAGAACGGTTTGAATTCGATAAACTCGTATCACATAATGAGTATTAGTACATAATTAATGTTGTTGACATTCGAGTGACCGATGGCGTCACATCTGAAAAAGTTAAAGATGCTCTATTACCAAAAATGGTACTTATCACTTTAATCTTCATAACATAAATGATATTATCTAAACCTACCTCTCTTTTCTTCATGTAATCCATTTTCACCCTATTATTCTTTGGATAAATGTGTTTTTTCATTAATTATTTTCACCTATAATTAATTAAACTTGCCAATCAAGTTTTATCTTGAAACTAAGTGTTGGAGATTAATTTCTCCCCATTTTCTTCTTGTGGCGCCGAGAGAAAGAGAGAGAGCAAGGAGGATAGTTTGATTTGTGTTCTTCAAGTCTTGAAGCTTCCACCCGCTATACTCGACAAGATCGACATCATCTAGACTAGGTTATGTGATCCACGGTTGAAGGTGAGCTCTAGAAACTTAATTAAGCTCTCATGGATCTTAAGTATATTTTGGAGGCCTTACCCATTTTCTCATTCCTAATTTTCCTCCATGAACTAAGGAGAGAGACCAAGAGACTAAGGTTAAGGCTTCAACTATTTTGGAAGGAAGAGAGATTAAACCAAAGGACTACAAGGGTGCACGAGTCCTCTTGAAGCATTAAAATGTCATTCTTCGTATTATTTGAGCTTAGTATATTCATGCTTGGAGACCTAGCATGAAACCTTGGATTATGCCTAGCATGCTAGGATTTTAAATATTGGAGCATGTTATGAAAAAGAGACTATCAAACATGCATATTGTGATTGAGAAGCTTAAGCATGATTTAAGTTGAAGCATGGTTGTATCAACCTTGGAGACCTAGCATGTTAGACATGGAGTATGCTTGTAAACATTTTAAGTTGATGGATTATATGTGTATATTTATGCGAGTTGGAGAGCTTAAGAAATGAGATTGATAGTTAGAAGCATGATAAGTTTAATTGAGTATTGGAGTATGTTAATGATTGAGATGAACAAGGAATATATACCTAAGCATGTATGATTTTGGTTGAGAGATTTGAGCATGTTGATGTTGAGCTATGCATAAAGAGGATAATGATGATCATGTTGAAAATATATACGTATATTGAGTTGAGCATGAAGAACATCTCACCCCGATTCTGGACTTTTAATGTTTAGATGATATTATCTCGTTATTAATCGATTCCTTATAATTTGGACATTAAAATACTTAACTTAATGTTAAAATATGTAAAAATGAGCTCAAACAACCAAATCGATCAAAATTTGAACTTTTGCACCGAAGAGATGAACTCTTTGTTTTGGTCGACGCAGGGATACGTGGTTGTTGCTCGTGTTGACTGACATGCTTCTTTTGGTTAATAGATTTCCTGTCGTATTTTTGCGTCGATCAACCTTGTCTCCACAACGGCTAGCACGCGTCTCCTTCATGTCGATCACTGCCATGTTTGTCGATCGACGATGAGATTTCTATCAACCAACGTTGCTTCGTGTCGGTCGACACATATTGGTTTCTTTTTTTATTTTTTCACTTGAATTCCTTACTTATATGTATTATTCTTCCGATTCTTAAGCCCTTTTTGTTGATTAATTAATCATTCTTATTAATTCTTTGAGAATATTGGAGTAACCCAATCTAAGACAAGGGTAACGCATTCTTTGGATTTTGACTTAAATTTTGAATCATCGAACTCAATCTATTGACCCCTAATTTGAAGATTTCCACTTGTACCTCATTTGAGACGTAATAATCTTGTTGGACAATCGACATTATTTAACAAACCATTCTTTGGAAAGAGATTGAGATAGTTTGAATTGGAGGGTACATCTTCATATGTATTCTTCATCTTAAACTTTCCGCTGCTAGCAAAACTCTTAAATTAGATATTTGCTTTTGACATAACGAACTTAATATCATATTATATGAAAAGCCTCGATCCCTCTTCAGAGAGGCGCCTTTGATTATCAATAGTGTTTAGATATTTTATTCAGTTTACATTCATGTTATTCATGTCCCAAACACACATGTCACATTTTTCTCCTTGACGCGCGCCTCATGAATTATCATTTGCTTTAAATCACGGCATGACATTTATAATCCCCTATACACCTATTTCCCATGTTAATCAATCCAATCCCTTATACATCTTTCCTACAACTTTATAAATATATAGAAAACCTACGAACGACAGGTTTAACAAAGTTTAAAATTAAATTTACAAAAAATATTTTGAAATTTAAATTTTTAATTGTGAACCATCTTTCTGTTAAATAGATCTATTTTGTTGTTTACAGAATAAAACCCTCTACACAAAAGAAGAAAATTTTCTTAGTCTATTATTGTAAATCCAAGAGGCCTCACCCACATATTTTTCTTCTCGCAAAGGTCTCTCTATCTACACAACCAACGATCATGTCCTGTCACGGCGGCGGTACATGGCAGGCAATATAAGAGGTTATCTTTAGTGCCGAAAAGTTTGCAAAGAATGATAGAGATGAGGCCAACAAATAACTACTATAAGCTGTAAGCTATAGCGTTGAGTTTGAGTCTCCCCATTTTCATTGGTTACCACCAACAGTGATGAGATCATCGATATAGGAGTGGACATCTATGAAAATGGTGTCATCACATCTCAGTATTCTAGAGAGAGTAGACGGAGATTACGTGAAGCCGGCGACTCCATCACGAAATCGAAGTCCTAATTGAAGTTGGTGGCCACTCTCATTAGGGCATTGTTCGAGAAGTCGTAACTGTTACCCCTCGACACTCTGTTAGTTTCGGAACTGACATTACTACTAGTTGTATTGTTACTTTGTCGGGTAAATTATGGTCATTCATTGTCAAAACCATTTGTTTGGGAAGAGATGAAGCGAAAGCAGAGAAAGAAGACGAAGTCATGGATGCAGTACTGATTTAAGCTCACTATACTTAATTGTTTCGTTTATTGAACAATTAATTTACTATGTTCTTATTTATTAAGTCATAAATCAATATTTATACATTATTATTTAGATAAATAAAATATGACCCATGCAACACATGAATATAAATCTAATTATTATTTTATTATCTTATTGAGTTTCATGATTTTTTACAAAAGTCCGAGTCATGATTGGAAGATTTTATTATCTTAAAGAATCTATATGTTGGTCCCAAAATTAGAGTAATATATGTAGGGGTGAAAATAGGTCAGGCTATCCGACAGGGGCCTACGGCCCAGCCTACTTAAATCCTACATAGGCTCGGCCTATCTCATAAAAAGGTCAGACTTGTGCTTCTTTAATGGCCTATATAATTAAACAGGCTTAGGCTCGGGCTTCAAATCCGGCCTTTCAAGCCTAACAAACCGGCCTATTTAAATAATATATTATATAATTATTAGATATATTTATTGTTGTATATAAAAATTTAAATTCATAATTTAATACACCTTGAATATTTATACTAGTAGTTTATATTCTAAAGTTCGAATTAGATTCAAAAACTCATTTCAAGATTGAAATAAATTTACATAGTTTCTCTTATTTTTATTAAGTTATATTATATATATTTATAATTTATAAAACAACAAATGTATTTCTAATTTAAAAATATTATTTTAAAAAAATTATTAAATAGGCTTAAATAGGCATCAAGTAGGCTTGAAGCCCAGCCTATATCACTAAAAAGGTCAGGCTAAGGCCTTTATAAAAGACTATGATAGTAAATAGGTCAGGCCTAGGCTTAGTGAATTTTTCGCAAACTCAGGCCTATCGGAGCAAAACCTACCTAAGCCCGGCCTATTTCCACCCCTAAATATATGTTACAGCGGAAGTAAGTTTAATTGCACTTGTTCTCCGAAACTGACTGAAACTCAGTTTTGGGTTACGTACTGAAAGTAAGTTTAGCTCAGAAAATTGTTAAGTAGGATTCAAGTTTATACGCTTCAATACTTAGTCAAGTATTGAAGGTTTAAAAGTAAGTTTGAGAAACTTAAGAATCGAAATGTCAAGTAAGCAAATAAAATGACACAGGATATTATAGTGGTTCAGACTTAATATCTTACGTCCACTCTTTCCGAACTTAATCAGGAATCCACTAAGTTCAGTTTACAAGCCTCCTTACGATCTATGGTCAACCTGTCGGAAACCTCTGTCCTCCGGTGTGCTAATGTCACTCGCCTAGGAACTTCTTGCAAGCTAGCAATTCTTCAGGTTGAAATGAGGACGCACCTCACAACCTTCTTCATGGTTGGTTGGATGTTTACTTGTTCTTCCCAGAACTAAGTTTGATGGCAAAAGCCCGTGAGAATCAAAATCCCAGAAAAAGGATAATGATTGCTATGAATATTACTCCCTCCGTCCCGGTTGAATTGTCCCGGTGACTTTGGGCACAATAACCAAGGAGTGTGAGTGTAAAGTAAGTTGAGTAGAATTAATATTTTATTGTTGAGTGTGAAAAAGTTGCCTTTTTAAGTAATGGGACAATTGAGGTGGGACGGACGAAAAAGGAAAGTGGGACAATTGAGGTGGGACGGAGGGAGTACTTTAGAAAAGTAATATTCACCAAGTAGATAGCTTCAGCCTCGTGCACTCAGATAGATGCACATAAAGATAAACTTGAGTTGGAAACTCAAGTCTCGTGTTAAGTACACGGAATATCGGAAAGCTTTGAGTAGAAAGATAGACAGAGTGTCGGCTTAGCTTCTCACGTGATTCGGGTGTGTTCTTCATTTGAGATGTTGAACTATTTATAGGCAGCATTGGTCGACACTTTGAATTCTATTTGTTAGACACAAAAATCAAGTTATTAGAAACATTGATTGAAGCATCCAATCACAACCATTCTTCGGTAGGTCTGTAGGAACTGAGTCTACAATAGGCGACATGAATCGCCATTTATTATAACTCCGGATTCGATTTATGGATATCAAAATAAATATCATGACAAACAGTGAATGCCCTATGCATGCTCCTATTTAATTTGTAGATTCGAAGGAATACCTGAGACTCCAAGGACTGATCTACAGATCTAGATCGATGACGGCAATGAAGATGGTGCAGATCTGAATCTGGAATTGATCAAAGAGATGGTGTTCCTACAGATCTGATCTTCTGATCTGTTCCCTTGCTCGATCCAGAAATCTGGTGAGGATACGCTACCGGATTTACAGCCGCCCACTCTCTCACAATCTCTCTAGGGTTTCTGATTTGAAAATCAAACTTTTTTTGGGCAAGTGAGAGATTTATCTATTTATATAGATGTGAGAATGGGCTATTAGGGTTTAATAAACCCTAATGGGCTCTGAGCA
>JAPKLW010004028.1:6865-31669 GCA_026898455.1 Plectranthus barbatus
ATTCTCGTTTTTAATTTCTTGAAGAACGATATCACTCCTTGACTTGTGATTACCCACATACTCGTCCTCCAAGAATCTAGCATTGGTGCTAACAACGACTCTCTGACTCTCAGGACAGTAAAAGTAACCACCTTTCGTTTGCCTGGGATACCCTATAAACAACATTACTTTTGACCTGCTTTCTAACTTATCAGGTTCCTTCGACAGTACGTGTGCCGGACAGCCCCATACTCTAAACTTGCACAAATTCGGTTTGCGACCAAGGAAGAGCTCAGAAGGCGTCTTAGGAACTGATTTAGAAGGCACCACATTTAACACGTAAGCGGCTGTTTCCAATGCGTATCCCCAAAATGAAATTGGTAAGTTTGCATAACTCATCATTGATCTTGCCATCTCTAGAAGAGTCCTATTTCTTCTTTCAGCTACACCGTTTTGCTGGGGAGTACCCGGTGCAGTCCACTGAGATGTAATCCCGTTATCTGACAAATACTGCAGGAATTCGTTACCGAGGTATTCGCCACCGCGGTCAGATCACATTGACTTGATAGTTTTCCCGACCTTCTTTTCTACCTCAGCCTTGAACTCTTTGAATTTCTCAAAGCATTCAGACTTGTAGAGAAACAGGTAAACGTATTCGTACCTTGAGTAATCGTCAATGAAAGTGACGAAGTACTCGTACCCTCCACGAGTCTGCATGGAAATCGGTCCACATAAGTCACAATGGATCAATTCCAACACTTTCTCTGCTCGAGACTGACTAGCCTTAAAAGGCCTAGTTAACATCTTGCCCTCGATGCCGGATTTGCAGACTTGATAAGGTACAGCCCGGACTAAGTCCAATGTACCGTCATCTGCAAGTCGCTGAATCCGCTTCAAGCTAATGTGATTGAGTCTCAAGTGCTAGAAATATATAAGATCCTCATCAGAAGAAGTAAGTGTTCTCTTTCTAGGATTATCAATTACGGATGAGTTACATGCAACACTTGCGGAAGACTTATGATTACAGTTAATAACATAGAGAGAATTATTCAGCATCCCACGACAGATAACACCGTTATTAACAATGATAGAAACACTACTATCAAAAATAACTGAATATCCATCAACATAAAGTTTGGAAACTAAAATAAGGTTCCGCCAAAAATTCGACAAATATAAAACATCTCTCAAAGTTAAAACAGAATCATCAAAGTACAAGCTGAAATCTCCAATGGCAGCTGCACTCACTTGTGTTGCGTTCCCCATCGAGATGTGTTGTGAAACAATGACAATATGGCATACAAATTAAAGACAAGAAAATAAAGAACACAAGATTTACGTGGTTCGGCAATGTGCCTACGTCCACGGCGGAGCAATCGATTTTTTTATCTTAGTATGTCAAATACATCAATACATCATGTATTTATACTAAAACCCTACAGGCATCTACCTGCCTCCTTCCTTTGTCAATATATGAGTCATACTAACAAATCTCCACCTTGGCGAATATATCACCTCCTTAGGAGAACACAATGGCAAACATCTCTGCGAGACACACCAAGCAGGCCGGGGGTACCATGCAACTCTAGCATGCAGAAACATTCAACAAATCCAAGCAATGCTTGAATTTGTCAGAAGTAACAGCCTTAGTCAACATATCAGCAACATTCTCTTCAGTATGAACCTTCTCCAACTGAATATCACCAGAAGCAATCCATACCCTAATCTTATGGAACCTCACAGCAATATGCTTCGTCCTAGCATGATATACTTGATTCTTAGCCAAATGAATGGCACTCTGACTGTCACAATGTAATAGAACTCCACCTTGCTGAACACCCAACTCTCTAACCAATCCAGCAAGCCACATTGCTTCCTTTGCTGCTTCTGCTAGAGCAATGTACTCAGCTTCAGTAGTAGATAGAGCAACTATAGGCTGAGTAGTCGATCTCCAAGAAATAGGCCCTTTACCAAAACTGAAACATACCCAGTGGTAGATCTCCTATCATCCAAGTCACCGGCATAATCAGAATCCACATATCCTTCAACTAAGGGATCCCGCCGCTGATCTCCAAACACAATACCATGCCCCGCTGTACCCTTCAGATTATTTGAAAATCCATTTGACTGCCTCCCAATGTTGTTTACCCGGTCTAGACAAATACTTGCAAACTTGACCAACATCATGGGCTAAATCAGGACGAGTACATACCATGGCATACATTAAACATCCAACAGCGCTGGCATAAGGTATCTCCACCATATCTTGAGTCTCCTTTTCCGACTTAGGGCACTGATCAAAGGACAGCTTGAAGTGGTTTGCCAATGGAGTGCTCACCGGTTTTGCTTTATCCATCCCAAACCTCTGCAGCACCTTCCCCACATAACCCTTCTGAGATAACCACAGCTTCTTTGATCTTCTATCTCTGTGAATCTCCATCCAAAGAATCTTCTTCGCATCCCCCAAATCCTTCATCTCAAATTCCAGACTCAAAAGGTTTTTCAGATCAACAATATCACGCATATTCTTAGCAGCAATAAGCATGTCATCAATGTAAAGTAACAGAAAATACAAGAACCATCACCAAGGCTCTTAGTATAAACATAGCAATCAAACTCACAACGCTTGTAGCCAATCTTCACCATATACGCATCAAATCGTATATTCCATTGCCTCGATGCTTGGTTCAAGCCATACAAGGATTTCTTCAACCTGCAAAATAAATGCTCCTTCCCCGGTTGAATGAAACCCTCTAGCTGCTGCATGTAAATGGGCTCCACGAGATCACCATGCAAGAAAGCAGTCTTCACATCCATCTGCTCCAAATGCAAATCCCGACTAGCCACCAATGCAAGTACTGCCCTAATCGAAGTATGCCTAACCACGGGGGAGAATGTCTCATCATAGTCAATCCCCTTTTGCTGTGACTATCCTTTGGCCACCAATCGAGCCTTAAACCTTTCCCCTCCTTTTTCTGTTACTGATGACTTCCTTGTGTGAATCCATCTGCATCCAATAGCCTTCTTCCCTTTTGGAAAAGCATCCAGCTCCCATGTCTGATTCTTGTGAACAGAATTCATCATCTCTTCCATGGCAGCCTTCCACCTATCTTTATTCTCACAAGAAACGGCTTCCTGGAAGATACAAGGATCCACACTAGTGACAGTAAGAGCAAAGGCCACAATATCCTCATAACCATACCTGACTGGAGCTTGTATATTGGTACGCCTCACTCTATCCCGAGCTAATTTATAGCTCTTCAGCGCATCAGTTGCGCCACCACCATCATCATCAATGTTATCAGGTGCAGAACTCGAACTCGAACTCTCTCCTTTATCTTGAGTTGCTGGAACTGCTGGAGGATGTTCTAACTCCACCTGCACCTTCTCTTCATCTGATCCCAACATAGACTGTTCATCAAACACTGCATCTCTACTGATGACCACCTACTTCTCAACCGGATCCCAAAACTTGTATCCCTTCACACCTTTCTTATAGCCTAGAAAAATGCACTTCTTGGATTTTGCATCAAGTTTTGATCTCTCATCAGCAGGAATATGAACATAATCAAGACAACCAAAAATCTTCATATGATCAAAACTAACATCATTACCTGTCAATACTTCTTCAGAAACCTTGCCATCCAGAGATGCACGTGGTGATCTGTTAATCAGATAACAAGCCATACTAACAGCTTCTGCCCAGAAACTCTTCGGCAATCCTGCATTCAGCCTCAAACACCTTGCCCTTTCAGCCAGTGTCCTATTCATCCTTTCAGAAACACCATTCTGCTGTGGTGTTTTACGCACTGTAAAGTGCCTCTGAATCCCGTGCACTTTACAAAACTCCTGAAAATGTAAATTTGTGTATTCAGTACCATTATCAGACCTTAAATACTTGATTTTCCTACCTGTTTGGTTCTCCACTTCAGCCTTCCACAACTTGAATTTAGCAAAAACTTCAGATTTCTGCTTCATGAAATATACCCAAACCTTCTTCGAAAAATCATCAATAAAGGTCACATAGTACACAGAACCACCCATGGATGTCACTCTAGCACGGCCCCATACATCTGAATGTATATAATCCATAATTCCTTTTATCTTCTTCTTCCCAGTCTTGAAACTGACTTTTGTCTGCTTTCCCAGAACACAAAACTTGCAGAAATTGAGTTTGCAAGTTTTAACACCATGAAGAAGCCCCCTCTTATGAAGTTCAGTCATGCCATGTTCACTGAGATGTCCAAGACAAATGTGCCACAGTTTCGTGTTATCTTCACACGACTCCACCGAATGAACTCCACCTACAACTTTACTTCCCAACAGTTTGTAAATATTCCCTGCAGTGATTCTCCCTTTCATCATAGTCAATGCACCCTTCACAATATTAATGGTTTCCCTATCCTCATCAGCCTTGGGAATGAAACCATTTCTATGCAAAGTACCCAAAGAAATCAAAGTTACTGCAACATCTTTATGCAATGTCCTAACAGTTCCATCATACATCTTTATTTTGACATCACCAATACCGATAATACTGCAACATCTATCATCACCAAGAAAAAGAGAACCCAAGTTACCTGGTTTATGAGTAGCAAACCACTCTCTGTTAGGCATTATGTGATACGAACATCCAAAATCGAGAATCCAAGCATCAGCATACTGTGCAGTCGAAATAGATAACATATCTCCATCATTGCAATCGGATTCCTCATTCTGCACCACATTCGCAGACTTAGATGACCCATCAACAGTCTGCTTCTTCCAGTTTGGACAGTCCCGTTTGATATGCCCTTTTTCTTTGCATTTAAAACATGACACAGATTTCCTCCCCTGCGACTTATCTCTCAACTTGGATCTAAAATTCCGATTTCCTGAATTATCCCGCACCTGTCTTCTTCCACAATCCTGATTACCCTTCACATATAAACTATCACTATGAGAAGATGACTCTCCAGATTTCTGTTTCCGCTGGTTGTGGGCCAACAACGCTGAAGTTATCTCCTCTTTCTTGATCGTTTCTTTCCCATACGTAAGAGTAGTCACCATATGTTCGTAAGAAGTAGGTAACAAACAAAGTAAAATCATCACCTTGTCTTCATCTTCAATCGTGACTTCGAGCAAAGCCAAATCCGTGATAACCTAATTGAAGATGTTCACATGTTTCCCTAGATCGGTCCCCTCCTGCATCTTCAGCCCATATAACCTTTGCTTCAGATACAGTTTAGTCGTTAGGATTTTCGACATGAACTGCGATTCAAATTTCTTCCAAATTTCTCGCGGAGATTTGAGATGCATAACGTGATACATGACTTCATCTGCAAGGCACAACCGAATCTTCCCGGCCACCCGTTCCTGCAGATCCTGCCAATCATCATCATCCATTGCCGCAGGCTTCTCTGTGCGTAGTGCTTTCAGAATCCCTTGCTGCGCCAATAGATCTTTCACCCTTGTCTGCCATAATCCGAAATTGCCATGACCATCAAACTTCGAAACCTCGAATTTTGATCCTCCCGTCATCTCCATCGCCCAATCAACCAGGCTCTAGATACCAATTGTTGTGAAACGATGACAATATGGCATAAGAATTAAAGACAAGAAAATAAAGAACACAAGATTTACGTGGTTTGGCAATGTGCCTACGTCCACGGCGGAGCAGTCGATTTTTTTGACTAGGTAGGTCAAATACATCAATACATCATGTATTTATACTAAAACCCTACAAGGTATAAAATTCCCAAAATACCTCCTCTCGCTACGCTCGCTCCGCTCCGCTCGCAGACATCTGCCTGCCTCCTTCCTTTGTCAATATATGAGCCATACTAACAAGATGGTAACCTCGTCATTCTTCAACACCCTCCTCGGTTTGAACCCCTGCAAAATGTAACAAACATGATCAGTAGCTCCAGTAACCACTACCCACGAATGAGTAGAAACCGATGCTAAACATGTTTCCGTTACAAATGCAAATGACGTACCTTGTCCCTTGCTTCCGCATGCGTTCTTACTTGAAGTGACACCAACCCTCTTCATCTCATTTGACCTCCTCTCACGTGTTCTGCGATCAATCATATTCTTGCACACAGTATGAAACACATCTTTCAATGTGCTCAGGTTGTGCTCAAGATCTGATAACTCAGAATCCCATGAAGGTACGAAGGACTGTCCTGCTAAGAGATCAGTAAGCAACTCTTTAAAAGAGTACTCGCTTCTCTTAGCTACATCTTTCTTAAAGTCATGGAATGAAAGTGGTAAAGAGTTCAGGATTATATCGATCTTAGCCCGATCACTGATACATCCACCTCTACGTGTGAACCGATTCATGGTGTTATCCATCATCATCACATGCAATGTCAACAAACTACCATCAACCATTCTCTTACAGACTAGGTCTTTCATGAGATCACAGCTGATACTTCGTTCCACTTTGCCATACGTGGCCACTAAGTCCATCCAGATCATAATAGAGCTATAATAGCCCATGTACTTTAGCTTAAGTTCTCTAGACAGGTTATCCGAGATTAACTTGTAAATAAAATCTTCAGATGTCACCCATCTGTCACAGAACTCCTTCTCATGTCTAGAGACTTTTTGGTAACGTGGGGCAAGTGGCATCATAGTAAGAACAAACATGTGTTGCTTAGTCAGGAGGATATACTCAATGCAGTATCTCCACTCAGAAAAGTTCGGACCAGTTAAAGGTTTGAGAGCAAGAATATGATCAACAGTAGACATAGACATATCTGAAACAATAAAGAATCTTAAATAAGAACATACATGTAGAACTTCAAAAACAAATGCATTGAAAACCTTTTCATAAAGCAAATACATATATTTTCCACTAACTGCCCAAGAGTTCCCACCGCAAGCTACACTCGTAGACGTTTACGATGTCACCCTCAACCAAAACTGCGGGTTTTAAGCCCCAATTCTTTAATTTCACTACCATGTCAGGAACCTTTCGACACTAGAAATTAATAATTAGTGAAAACCTTAGACCAAGCCATCTCTCAAGGATAGGGAAGCAGCAACTGCATTATATCCTAAGATGCTTCTAAGCAATTAACCACAAATTAACTCTGGCCAACAGAGACAGTTTAGCATGGCACGTAACCATACTGCACAACCCTTAAAGCTTATGTTATCTATAATTTAAATCAATCCTACAATACTTATGAAAGAGATCTACGCAAGTTACACTCGTAGACGTTTACGCAAAACCCTCCCACTATTCACATGATTTAAATTGTTTGTTTAGAAATCCCAACAAGTGTACCCATGAACCTCCAAGAACTAGCAAGCTACACTCGTAGACGTTTACTAGAGCGAGAGATACACTTACAACCTAGGACCGCTTTGTGGAGGCCTATTGATTTTAATTAAAAAATCGGCTTAATATTTTTCTTTTAAAAAGGTTTCTTATATGCGCACATATAATTTCTTTGTCATTATATTTTCCAAATTTTTGCATGTAATTAAACAAGCCCAAAAATTCCCAAAATATAATCCAACAAGAAATTAATCACATAAGCATGCTTAGAAAACTGTAAATAATAAAATCAAGTAAATCATGTTTTTCCTATTATCTACACATGCTTAATTGCGCACATAATAAATCACATAGCATATGAGAACAATTAAGGCAAACCAAAATTCCCCGTGGCCCCACAAAACAGGAAAATAAAATCATATCTATTACAATTTGAATTTTGAATTTATTTGGATAAATCCAAATCTTTTCAAATCTTCCAAGGCCTCCAAATCTTCAACCACCAAATCTTTTGGGATTTAGGATTTTGTGATTTGATGATTGACCCCAAACCCAAATGCAAACCTAGGGTATACACAGGATTGCACCAGCCACCAAAACACGAACCACTGCGACGGGACAGCAGCCGCCAATGACAGCACCACCGCCGCCACCATCCCTGCCGCTGCTGTTGCCCGGCCGCTGCACCTAGCGCGTGCCGCCTGCCGTCGTGCGCCCGCGCGCGCCGCAGGCTTGCCGCCGCCGTTCTCCTGCAGCCGCATGCGCGCGCGGCCTCCTGCCGCCGCCGTGCGCCACCGCCCAGTCCATCGGCTCCGTCCTCGTCCCGACCCGTCCAAATTACAGATTTGAAATAAAAAATTACAGAAACTAATCTATTATAATTTTCTATCAAATCTAATCTAATCACGGATTTTCTCATGATTTTACAAAACAGATTCAACCCTACACGGATAAACCACTACGGGCTGAATCAAACCGGTTGCCACGAGGAACAAAAACCATCCACGACAGAAATAAAATTCATACATGCATAAATGAATTTATTGTAGGGTTTTTACGTGAACCGAATCACCAAAACCAAAACTGAACTGGATCGATCTATGGATATTGCCCATAATTAAATTCACAAAAACCGTAGCATGCTCCTATGAATTTAATGCATAATTGTGGATTGAGAGATTACCGTAATTCCGTTGTGTCTGTACCGATCTTTTGCGTTTGAATTCCAAAATCCAATTCAACCACGCAATCCGATTTCTCTGCGGAAACAGAAATTAGAAAACTAACTTCTAGAGAAAATCAAAAATAAAGAAAAGGAAAGAAGAAATCTGTTGTTCTCCAGATTAGATCTTCAGATCTGTATCCCGGTGCTGGTCAGATCTACTACTGGTGAGGACTCCGTAGATATGTGACTTGAGCAGGACCAGGATTCGAAAATTCTCCTCCTTTTCTCTTCTCAAAAATGGCGCCCACTCTCTCTCTTAGGTTTAGGGTTTTTCAACTGAGTTATGACTTATGAGAGAGAGCTGTCTATTTATAGACCTAGGGTTAGAAACCCTAATGGGCCATTTTGGGCTCAATTCAACACACTTTTTGGGCCAGACCTGGGACCTAATGCAAATAATAAAGTGGGCCTATAAATTAATTAATTCTCATGTCCACAACCCAGGACACAATTAATTAATTAATATTAATTCTTTTTCAGCACAGAATTAATACTGACCTACCCCTTTATTACCACGTTATGAGAACGGGCTGCATTAATTGAGAATCCCCATATTTAAGGTTACCGGACATCCATTAATTAATCGGAGCCTCTGATAAGCTCTAACTACAATTAATTAATATCTTATAATTCCTGAGTAGTACCACTCAAACCTTATCACTTATGCCTGAACTTAATCAGCCTGCAGGACTTTGGCACGATGAATGTTTTTGAGCTCCTCAGGGAATGTCCCCATCCTATTACTTGGATATGGTTACCTAAGTTCAGTCTCAGGCGGTACTACACGAACTGCTGTTACCCAAGATGCAGATATACGAGCACGTTACTCAGGCTCTCCACCATGGCAAGTCAAAGCAACAGTCAACCCGTGCAAACCCCTGAACCTTCGTTAGGGTTTGGACTCAATCAATATAACGAGATCTTTTATTCGCTGATGTCAGACAGACGAATATATCTCACTACGGTCCATCAATACGCCACCTCTGCGTACCAGCATGTCAAGTAACCAAGACAAACTACTTATTCCGACAATGCCGCAGCCATCCGAACAGACGTATCCTCATACACTATCTCGGCTGTGATCATGTTTATGTCTCACTAGGTCAAGTGATCATACTGTCTTCTGTGATCTACAATACGCCGTATGATCGTCCCTATCGGTGAGACAAGAGGATACCTTTGTTCATACATGTACGATTGTTAACAGATAGGAGAAATAAACCGTTGTATACTCATAATAATAAATGCTTTCAGTATACAAAACCCATCATTTATTATGAACAAAAGAGCCATAAATCAGAAACCTGGCTCTAATACCAATTGTAGGGATTTATCGTGAACCGAATCACAAAATCCAAATGAACCGGATCGATTAATGGTTATTGCTCATAACAACAATTCACAAACCCTAGCATGCTCCTATGAATTTAATGCGTGGATAAAGGGATTACCGTTATTCCGTAGAGTCTGATCCGATCTTTCGCGTTTCAATATCCAACAATCAATTCAACCACGCGATTCAAATAAATCTGCAGAAACAGAAATTAGGAATCTAATTTCTAGATTTAATTGAAATAAAGAAAAAACAAGAGAAAGAATCATTGTTCTCTAGATTAGATCTTTAGGGTTGTATCCCAATACTGTTCAGATCTGCTACTGGTGAGGATTCCACAGATCTGTATCAGTAGGCCAGAGTCGAAACATCCTTCTCATCCCTCTACTGATTGTGCCGCCCAACTCTCTCTCTCCCTAGGCTTTTGACTAATTTGAATTATGATCAAGGTGGCTAGGGTTTCAGAGAGAGAGGGGACTATTTATAGACCTAGGACTTTATCCCTAATGGGCTACTGGGCTCCATTCAGCATATTTAATTGGGCCAGACCTGGGACCTAATGCAAATAATAAAGTGGGCCTATAAATTAATTAATTCTCATGTCCACAACCCAGGACACAATTAATTAATTAATATTAATTCTTTTTCACCACAGAATTAATACTGACCTACCCCTTTATTACCACGTTATGAGAACGGGCTGCATTAATTGAGAATCCCCATATTTAAGGTTACCGGACATTAATTAATTAATCAGAGCTTCTGACAAGCTCTATCTATAATTAATTAATATCTTATTATTCCTGAGTAGTTCCCCTCAATCCTTATCACTCGTACTTGAACTTAATCAGCCTGCAGGACTTTGGCACGATGAATGTCATTGAGCTCCTCAGGGAATGTCCCCATCCTATTACTCGGATATGGTTACCTAAACCCAGTCTCAGGCAGTACTACACGAACTGCTGTTACCCAAGATGTGGATATACGAGCACGTTACTTAGGCTCTCCACTATGGTGAGTCAAAGCAACAGTCAATCCGTGCAAACCCCTGAACCTTCATTAGGGTTTGGACTCAATCAAGAACGAGATCTTGTATCCACTGATGTCAGACATTCGAATACATCTCACTGCGGTCCATCAATACGCCATCCTTGCGTACCAGCATGTCAAGCAACCAAGACAGACTACTTATTCCGACAATGTCGCAGCTATCCAGAAAGACGTATCCTCATACGTTGTCTCGGTTGTGATCAGGTTTATATCTCACTAGGTTAAGTGATCATACTATCTTCTGCAATCTACTACACGTCGTATGATCATCCCTATCGGTGAGACAATAGGATACCATTGTTACATACATGTAAGATTGTTTGATAGATAGGAGAAATAAACCGTTGTATACTCATTAAAATAAATGCTTTCAGTATACAAAACCCATCAAACTCTCTATCTATGTGTATTAGACCGTGGACGATGCACTCAATAGGGCCTGGGCGCTCATCAAGTGGGAGGAGGATGAACCCTACAGAAAGGCGCACCAAAGTAGTGGAAGAGCCAAAACTCGAGAAGAGCACCGATGCAAACCGCACAATAGGCGTCCTCCAAGATCTCACCAATATAATAGGCGACCTCATATTAACAATCTGGGACAATATGTGCCCGACTACATGCTATCCATAGAACCGGCAGAGTTGGTTCAGAACGTACTGTGTCGAATGCTCGAAAAGGTGAAATGGCTGTAGAAGATGAAGATTGATGCCTCGATGCATGACGTACAAAAATTCTATGAGTTCCACAACAATCACGGACACACTATGGCAGATTGCAAAGTGCTGCAGTTGGAGGTGATCGAACTGCTCAAGAAGGGCCTGTTGACTGAGTACCTGTCAGACAGAAGAAAGTGAACATGGAAAGCAGCCCGAAAATCGAATAAATGATACAGGAGCTGCCCCTAAATCACCGGTATCGGTTTGTACTATCAACTGCAACACAGGGGGTTAAAAATCAATGGCATCACCTATTCGGCCGCAAAGAAAGCTCGGCGGCTTACCTGCGAAGAAGCCGTGGCACCAAGAAAGTATCCAGAGCACATCCCGATAGAATTTACAGACAATGAGATGTCAGGGATTGACCACCCTCACAAAGTCGCATTGGTTATCACATTGTTAATCTCAAATTGCCTCATGAAGAGAATACTGGTAGATAATGGAAGTTTGGCAAACATCTTTTTCTTACATGTTCTAAAGGAGATGAAGCTCCCGAGGAGAAAATTTTGAGAAGCCAGACGTCTTTGATCGGCTTCAACGGAGGGGTTCAAATGACGCCTGGGATGGTAGTATTGCCCACCTACTGCTAAGGAACCCACCGCGACTTGTTGTTTATGGTGATTGACGCACCCAGCTCATACAACGCACTGCTAGGAAGACCTTGGCACCATCAGTTAAATGCATTGTCGTCCACCTACCACCAGGTCGTCTAGTTTCCTACACTGAAAGGAGTCTACACAAATAAAGGGGAGCAGAACGCGGCCAAAAAATGCTACTACGCGAGCTTTAAGGTTGTGTGCTCACAGCAACACTTCCCAAATAATCTGCCACTACCACCTCTGGGGGAGTTCGATGAAACCGAAGAAGTAGTGCTCGATCTAACCAACCCAAGCAAGAAAACTAACATCGGAAGCAGACTAGACCCAGAGGTCTGTTCACTGCTCATGGAATTCCTAGACAAGGAGCAAGAAGTGTTTGCTTAGTCACACAAAGACATGGTCAGAGTTGACCCATAATTTATGACGCATCGACTACAGGTTGACCTAAACAAGAAGCCTGTGCAGCAGTATAGAAGGAAGTTCGTCATGGAGTAAAATGAAGTGATCAATGAGGAAATCCAAAAGCTACTCGAGATCGGCTTGGTAAGAGAAGTGAAGTACCCGACCTGGCTCACAAATGTTGTGGTTGTAAAAAAGAAGAACGAAAAGAATAGGGTGTGCATGGACTACACCGACCTTAACAAAGCGTGTCCAAAGGACCCATGCCCACTCCACCACATCGATTGCATAGTCAACACTATTGTCGGGCACAAACTACTGAGTTTCATGGATGCGCTCTAGGGGTACAACCAGATACAGATGCACCCCGATGATCAGGAGAAGACAACTTTCAGGGCAAGTAAACGGATCTACTGCTACAAGGTGATGCCCTTTGGATTGAAAAATGCAGGATCGACCTACCAACGGCTGGTCAACAAGATGTTCGAGCCACTCATAGGAAGGACCATAGAGGTCTACATTGATGACATGCTGGTCAAATCTACCAAAGTCGTGGACCACGCGTAATACTTGAAGGAAGCGTTTGAGATCTTGAACAAGTACCACATGATGCATAACTCAGCAAAATGCACCTTCGGAGTTGCGTCAGGAAAATTCTAGGGACATATTGTCACCAATCAGGGAATAAAAGCAGATCCCACACAAATAAAGGCAGTCCGAGAAATGGCTCATCCAAGGAGCCCAAAATAAGTCCAGAAATTGACTAGAAGACTCGCGACACTCAACTAATTCATCTCAAGGTATTCTGATAGAACTCATGGATTTTTTCAGGTCTTACGAAAATGGAAGAAGTTCGAGTGGACGGAAGAAAGCCCAAGGGCCCTGGAGCAACTTAAGGAGTATTTGGCAAGCCCTCCACTCCTATCAAAGCCTGATCAAGGAGAATCACTGCTACTATATTTATTCGTGTCCGAGTACGCACTAAGAGTAGTGTTGGTAAGAGAATCCTCAGGCAAACAACATCTAGTTCATTATGCGAGCAAGCCTCTCCTCGATGCTGAGACAAGATACACAACACTAGAGAAACTCGCGCTAGCACTACTGATAGCCTCCCGAAAGCTAAGGTCGCACTTTGAGGTACACCCAATCAAGGTGGTCACCTATTACCCCCTCAGGACAGTGTTTTCCAAACCGAATCTGTCCGAAAGATTATCAAAATGGGTTGTGGAGATCGTTGGCTACGGACTTGAATTCGAGCCACGAACAACTATAAAGTCCCAAGCGCTAGTGATAAGTTTATAATTTTACTCACTTATCTATATTATTTTCTACTATTTTATGTAGTTTTATTGTGTTTATATATATATATTTTATGCATGAGTCTATACTATGTGGTGTTATGCTTGTCATGGTGTGTTTTTGCAGGTTTTAGGCTTAAATTCACTGGAAAACCATTCCAAAAGCAGTTGACGTGCAAAAGTAGCAGTGAAGGGTTCCTCTACAAAAGGATTCTAGCTATCGGATCTTGGCATTAGATAAAGCTTCGAGTTAGCTTTCCAACGCAACTGGAATCGGGTCAATCAGAGTTTAGGAGTGAGAGTTATGGCCAAAATCGTGAGACCGCGCAAAAGAGACGAGGAGATGAAGGATCGATTTCGAACGATGGAGCTTTGACTTCAGTCGATGTGAAGACACGCGCGTCGATTGATGCTGAGCCACATCGATTGACACGCGGGTAAATCTGGCAAAATTTGATTTAATTCGAATCAAATCGGATCTTCAGCCCTAGACTTGATAGGATACATATCCACTCCTATAAATAACCTTGTATATTCGTTTTTAATCATTCATTCAGCCTTGGACCTTTGAAGCATTCAGCACTTTAATTTTCAGCATTCGAATCCTTTATTTTTGTAAGTTATTTTTATGCACTTTAATAATATGTTTTGTTTTGGTTTTCTATCTGCGATGAGTGGCTAGAAACCCTAGCGGGTTCTAGGGCAATGAATATCAATCAAATGCATGTTTAATTGATTGACAATAATTAACTGATTTGAAATTAATGTTGGAAGAAAATTTTCCCTTGTGTGAGAAATTTGAGCCTTTATTTCGTTTGATGTTAGATTCATATGTGTGCTTTGATTTCTCTAGAACTTGCCTATTTTCTGTGTTGAGACTGCATAGTGTGCACAAGTTCAGGAGATGATATTAGGCCATCTTTGTTAACCCAATATCCTAAACACTGTCCCGTCATAATAAAATTTTCTCTAGTTAGCCACTTTGAGCCAGTACAATTTTTCTTTCCTTGTCTATGAGTATAAGAAAAGTATTGTCTCACTCGTATCTTGAGTAGTGGTATCTATGGGTAGATTTGTGAATTGGAGATAAGAAATATCAAATTAGTGGTTGATAAAAGATGTGTGAAACAGAAGCTCAAATATAATTTGAATGCTCATAAGCTCTTTGAAAAGAAAAAGAAAAAAAATTATTTTGGAAAGAGCATAGGAGATTCAAATGAGCTAGAAAAAATGGATGAGTTTGTTGAGAATTAAAGGAGAATGAGTAGATGAAGTTAGATGGTAGTTTGGATTAGTTGAGGAAGTACAACTCAATTGATTTTAGTCACTTGGTCAAATTTCCCTACCCCTCGAAAAAGTCTTACATTACAACCTTAATGAAAGTCATTTTTTGATCCTAGACTTGTGTGCACATTCTAGCAATGGAGATATTAGAAAATTTGCAAGTCTATGATAGAAACTTCTTCATACATGTTGTTGAGTGCTTCAATTTAAACCTTAAACACTTGAGAGTTTGGCGATACACTTCCAGTGAGTTCTTCCACGGTTGATGAAGTTTTTGTCTCTTTCGAATTGCTTGTGTGTAGCGGATTATTGATCTTTGACTGTGATGAATATTGTGAGGCATTGCACTTTTACTGCATGATCTTTTGATTTCTTTCTTGCCTATTGATTGAGGACAATCAAACGTTCAAGTTTGGGGGATTGGATAAGTTCATAATTTTACTCACTTATCTATATTATTTTCTACTATGTATGTGGTTTTATTGTGTTTATCTATATATTTTATGCATGAGTCTATACTATATGGTGTTATACTTGTCATGGTGTGTTTTTGCAGGTTTTATGCTTAAATTCACTAGAAAACAGTTCCGAAAGCAGTTGACGTGCAAAAGTAGCAGAGAAGGGTTCCTCCACACAAAAAATTCGGGCTATTGGATCATGGTATTGGATAGAGCTTCGAGTTAGCTTTCCAATGCAACTGGAATCGGGTCAATCGGAGTTTGGGAGTGAGAGTTATGGCCAAAACCGTGAGACCGCGCAGAAGAGACGAGGAGATGAAGGATCGATTTCGACCGACGGAGCTTCAACTTCGGTCAATGTGAAGACACGCGCTTCGATTGACACCGAGCCACATCGATTGATGCACGGACAAATCTAGCAAAATTTGATTTAATTCAAATCAAATCGAATCTTCAGCCCTAGACTTGATAGGATACACATTCACTTCTATAAATAGCCTTGTAAATTCATTTTTTATCATTCATTCAGCCTTGGACCTTTGAAGCATTCAACACTTTAATTTTCAGCATTCGAATCCTTTATTTTTGTAAGTTATTTTTATGCACTTTAATAATATGTTTTGTTTTGGTTTTCTATCTGCGATGAGTGGCTAGAAACCCTAGTGGGTTCTAGGGCAACGAATATCAATCAAATGCATGATTAATTGATTGACAATAATTGTTTGGTTTTGAATTCCTATTTTAATTAACTAGGTTTATAGTTGTTAATTGAATGACTGAAAAGAGAAAATTAATAACAGGAAAAGGAATTCGAAAACAATTAACAATCTGTCCTAGGGGAAGATAGTAATTGTAGGGTTAATTTGAGGAATTATGAAATGTTGATTAGTACTGTGTTATTGAGTTCGATAAAGCATATACATTCACATGCTAGTAACCTAAGCTATAATTTTTTGACCAAGAAATTATAGTATATTATGATTTCCACCAATACAAGTTAATTAATTGATATGTATTTTGATTGATAGTTTGCCCTAGAGTCTGTGTCTTTAAATTTCTTTCCTAAAACCCTTTAAATTTCCGTTGTGTTTCCTTTATTTTCCAAAACCCAAAACCCCTTATTTTTGTTGACTCAAAAAATAGATTCTAGGATCATGGCTAGTACATGAAATAATTTTTTACACAATTCCTCTGGGTTCGACAACCTTAGGGTGTTCTAATAAATTTATTTGTCATTGTTCTGCAATTAATTTGTTAGAAATATCAGTGATCACTAGTTGATTTCATAGTGGAATTCTCCTGCAACCTCCAAATCGACATAAAAAAAAATAGCAAGCCTGGAGATAGGGGAGTCGACCAAGGTGATGGATTTATATACTGAAAGCATTATGATTGGTATATTATGTACAAGGTTTATTGGTTAATATACTGGGAATCATAATTGTTGTATGTTCATCTCCTGTCTAAATTAACAAACATGTGTCGCAAACACAATTATCCTCTTATCTCGTTGATAGGGAGATCATACGGTGTGTAGAAGATCACGGAAGATCGTATGGATCGTTTGACCTAGCGAGATATAAATAGTCATCACAACTGAGACAGTTCCGGGATAAACTGTCGGTGTAGGCTGCAACACATGCGGATAAGTATCTTATCTTGGATGTCTTGGTATGCTGGTGTGGGGCACACATTGATGAGGACCTAAGTCGAGATCGATTCTTTTATCTGACATTAAAAGAATCTAGATCTTTATGACTCGATAGAATCTTAAACCTATATGAGGATACAGAAGTATACATATATTGTATATCACTTTGAGTTGTAGAGAGGGTTCTAGTTGAACCTGTACTTCTGCAGTCTTGGGTGATATCAATCTGTGTATGACTGTCTGGTATCTGAACTAGGTAACCACATCCAGTATAGGATGGTGACATTTCCTGAACAGCTCAAAAGGTTCGTTATGCTAAAGTCCTGCAGGCTGATTAAGTTCAAGCATAAGTGAAAAGGTTTGAGTGGATTGATTCAGGAATTAAAGATGTTAATTAATTAAATAGCTTGTCAGAGCTTAAATTAATTAACGAATGTCTGTAACCTTAAATGTGGGGATAAACCGAGTCCAATGCAACCCGTTCCTCAAAACGTGGTAGCAAATAGGTAGGACAGTATTGATTCTCTGGTGGCATGAATCAATATTAATTAATTAATTATATTCTGGATTGAATATGGGAATTAATTAATTGATAGGCCTTATTTGCTATTTGCATTCTGGTCCCTGGTCTGGCCCATGATAACTCAAGCCCAATAGAAACCAAGAATTTCCTATAAATAGGCCTCAGTACCTCAGACCTCAACACACCTACAACTCATAAGATCACAAGTTGCACACAGCAAACCAGAGCATTGGGAGCTGTGGTGATCGATTGAGTTTGAGATACGAGGAGGAAATTCTGCTTCTGAACCGGGCAAAGGATCTGATAGATAATCTTCACCAGATTTTCAGATCGAGTTGGGATACAGATCAAAAGATCAGATCAGGAGGATTCTTCTTCTTCTCTCTCCTCTTATTTTCGAAAATATCTTGTTTATTTTCATAGATTAATTTCCTCAATCTGTTAGGAAATTAAATCTTGGTGCGTGGAAAAGATCAAAGGGCATCTCCGCGCACGCGTTCTTCGTCGTTCATCAATCCAGGTATTCCGCATAACCTTCTTATGCATAATAATATAGGAGCATGCTAGGATTGTTCATAGGCATAGCAATTTATTTTGATATTCCAATTAACGATCCTTGGCAAACGGACTTCGTGATTAAGTTCACGAATCCCTTCAATTGGTATCAGAGCCAGGTTTAATTAATTAGCTCTATCGGAAAAATAATATTGCCTATGAACATGCATGATTATTATTATTGATTGCATGCAATGGATGGTTTATGGATTGATCTTATGTTTTTCGTCCTCGTGGTTCCTCGGGTTAATCCGCTCATTTATATGGATTCGTTTTTCACCCACGAGATAAATCCGTGGTTAGATTAGAATTTTTAGATTGTAATTAGAATTATCCCATGTAATTTTATTTTCAAAAAAATTAAATCTGTAAAACGAAGAACGAAGAACACAAAGAACACGAAGAACAAAGAACACGAAGAACGAAGGACCACACGACGGCGCACGACGGCGCCGGCACGGCAGCAGGCCATGCAAGGCGGTCGCGCGCGGCAAGGGGCACGGTGGCGCAGGCGCACGGCGGCCCTGATGGCGGCGCAGCCGCGCGGAAACCCTAGGGTTTCAGCGCGCGCGCGATGGGCAGCGGCCGCGCGGCCCACAGCCGGCCAGGCGACGGTGCGGGGATTGCGGGACGGCGATGCGGGGCGGCGAGGGGCCTGCCGGAGGCGCGGACGACGGCGGTCAGGGCGCGACGGGGGCGCGCAGTGCGGTGGAACCCTAGGGTTCGCGTGCGCGCGCGCCAGCACCCGCGCAGCCCTGCGCACGTTTGCGGCGGCGGGCGGGCGCTCCCCGAACGGCGGCGGCGCGACCCAGTGGTGTGGCGGTGGCTCGGTGCCGGCGACGCGGGCTGGGACGGCGGCTGGGCATGCGGCCGAACGCGAAAAACCCTAGGGTTTTTCGCATGGTTCGCGCGACCCCGGTTCCATCCTTGCGCGATTTCGGCGAGTCACGGAGGCCAACGGAAGAGAAGAAGAGTGAACGGCGGTTCGGGCGATGGTCGGGGCAAGCCGGGGTGGCGGCATGCGAAACGGGCAACGGTCGGAGGAGGCGGTATTGCGGACTGCATCCATGCACGTACGTGCATGGCTGTTGTGCATGCCGGGAGCCCTCACGACGACGGCGGGTCGCCAGCGATGGTGTTTCGCCGGTGGTGGCTCGTCGGGCCGAGTTCTCACGGGCTATTGGGCTTGCAATGTGTGCCTAGGCCTGCGATCTCGTTAACTGGCCCAGTTGTCCAATTTTCTGATGAATCAAATCTTGGAGGCCCAAGTTCAGAAAATAAATCAAGATCTCAGTCCAAGTAGTGGTAGCCCAGTCGAAGATCTGTAAAATAAATTCCAACTTGTAATAGTTAGATTTATTTTGTTTTGTATCATGGGGCCACGAGGACATTTTTATTTGTTTTACTATCTGTCTTCGCATGATATACGTGTTTAAAATAATTGCGCAGCATATCAGCATGTTGTAGATAATAGAGAGCATGTTTACTGCTTTTATTTACGGCTTTAAAGCATGCTATGTGATTTATTTTATGTAATTAATTATGACTATAAATTCGGGGTTCATGCTTTGCATGATAGAATTTTAGCAACGTTATAATTATGGCTACATAAAATAATCTGTGCAATTGAACCTTATGAACTGAAAATTACTAAGCTCATAATTTAGTAAGACCTCCACAAAGCGATCCTTTATTGGAAGTGGATAATTTATTAGGTAAACGTCTACATGTGTAGCTTACTTAATTTATTGTTCATAAGTTCTAATAGATAGGATTTCTTAAAACAAACATTTATTTCATGTGAGAAGTGGAAGTTCATGCGTAAACGTCTACATGTGTAGCTTGCGTATTGGATTTTCATAAGTTCTCTAGGGATTGAATTAAATGAGACAACCTTATTATAAGGGATCAGGTGTATTAAAATAGATCCTTATATGGGAGGGTTGGCTTTGGTGGTAAGCTAGCTTAGATATTGTCCAGAGTATAACTCATATGTGAAGTCCCTGCTCAGTAGGATAATATGGTCTTAAGTTAGTCTCCAATTATTAATTCCATTTGTCTAAGGACCCCGGGCATGGATTGAAATTAAAGGACTGGAATTGAAAGATGCAGTCTGGTTAAGTGTTTTGTTGTAAACGTCCACATGTGTGGCTTGCAATAGTAATACTTAGGCAAATTGGAGGATACATTAATATTGCTTTATCATAAGGTTTCAATATTTAATTATTTCAATGTTCTGCGACTATGTTTTAATTGGTGTTTTAATTTATTGTTTTCAGACATGTCTTTACCAAACGTAATCAATATCTTAGCACAAAACCAATTAACTGGTCCCAATTTCCAAGAATGGAAACGCAACTTGGATTACATCCTTGTCGCAGAGGAGCACAAGTTTGTCCTTGATAAGCCTCGTCCGGCTGAGCTCACTAATGCATCGACTGATGAGGAAAAGAGCTACTATAACAAGTGGCTCAAGTCAAACAATATAGTGAAATGCTATATGATGACTATGATGTCCAAGGTTCTTGCACAGCAGCATCACTCATATGAGAATGCTAGTGACATTATGGACAGCCTCACAGCGACTTATGGTGAGTCAGACCGAGATGTCAGATTCAATCTCATGAGGGAAATCGTGGGAAAGAAAATGGCGGAAGGAAGCTCGGTAAGAGAGCATGTGGTGGGTATGACTCATCTTATGGATGAGCTTACACTGCATGGGGGAGGTATCGATGCGGAAGCGCAGGTTGATATCATCCTAAACTCTCTACCAAAGTCCTATGAGAACTTTAGACTGAATGTTGTCATGAACAAGAAAGAGTACACTCTTAACGAGCTACTCAATGACTTGATGGCAGCGGAATCAGTCATGCAGCCAGAAAAGGTTGCTTTGGCTACTTCTAGTAATCGTCCTGTTGCGCTGGTTGGCAAGAGGCGCAAAGGAACGTTTAAGAAGAGAACCAAAGGTACAACTTCTGGTAGAAAGTTAAAGAGGACACCGGGCGTGCTTGCTAAAAGAGACAAGTGCTTCAGGTGTGGCAAGGCTGGTCACTGGAAGAAAGATTGTCAAGTCAGGAAGACTGGACAAGGTGCGTCATGTGCATTTATAACGGAAAAATGTTTAGCATTAGTTTCTACCTATTCTTGGGTAGTGGATACTGGAGCTACTGACCATGTTTGTTATACTTTGCAGGGGTTCAGGCCGACAAGGCAGCTGAAGCATGACGAGATTACCATCTCAATGGGCAGCGGAGAACGAGTCTCAGCAGTAGCCATTGGAGATTTTACTTTATGCTTTGAAAACAATGTTCTGATTTTGAGAGATGTTTTATATGTGTCGGTTTTTTCGGCGGAACTTAATTTCAGTTTCCAAGTTATTTTGTGATGGATATTCAGTTATTTTTTATAGTGGAGTTTCTATCATTGTTAATAACGGTGTTATCTGTCATGGCAAACTGATTGACTCTCTCTATATCATTGATTGTATGCATAAATCTTCCATGAATGTTGCAAACTCATCTAATAATAATAATAATTTAAAGAGAAAGTTTTCTTCCGATAAAGATCAAACATATCTCTGGCACTTGAGACTAGGTCACATCAATCTAAAGAGGATAAAGAGATTAGCATGCGATGGGCTCTTGGATTCCTTCCAAGTGGTACCGCATCCAATCTGCGAGTCCTGTATAGAAGGAAAGATGATGACCAGGCCTTTTAAGGCAAGTCAGTCTCGAGCAGAGGACGTGTTACAGTTGATCCACTCTGACTTATGTGGACCAATGTCCACGCAAGCTCGTGGAGGGTATGAGTATTTCGCCACATTCATTGACGATTACTCAAGATTCGGATACGTCTATTTGCTTCACCATAAGTCTGAATGCTTTGAGAAATTCAAAGAATTCCGGACTGAGGTAGAAAAGAAGCTTGGTAAGACTATCAAGACACTATGATCAGATCGTGGTGGCGAATACCTCAGCAACGAGTTCTTGCAGTACTTATCAGATAACGGGATTACATCCCAATGGACTGCACCGGGAACCCCTCAACAAAATGGTGTAGCGGAAAGAAGAAATAGAACTCTCTTGGAAATGGTCAGGTCAATGATGAGTTATGCAAGCTTGCCGATTTCGTTTTGGGGATATGCCTTGGAAACAGTGGCCTATTTGCTTAACCTGGTACCTTCTAAATCAGTTCCTAAAACACCTCTGGAACTCTGGTATGGGCGAAAGCCAAGTTTGAACAGAGTGAGGGTTTGGGGTTGTCCAGCATATGTGCTGACAAAGGAACCTGATAAGTTAGAAAGCAGGGGCAAGCTGATGCTGTTTGTAGGATATCCCAGGCAAATGAAAGGTGGTTACTTCTATTGTCCTGAGAATCAGAAAGTCGTTGTCAGTACCAACGCAAGATTCTTGGAGGACGAATATGTAAGAAACCACAAATCCAAGAGTGAAATTATTCTCCACGAGCTTGAGAATAAAGAAGCAATTCCATCAGGAAAGCCCAGTGTAGTGGTGAATCCACCTGTAACAGGTGAGAATATACCAACACTGCCACTAATGCAAGGTATGGGACAAACGCGTACTGTGCCAACTACTGACACAGCTCAGATGCCTCGTCGCAGTGGGAGGGTTAGTCACCAACCCGAGAGGAATATGTTCGTGGGAGAGTCTTCTGACTTGATCCCGGAAAACGGACTAGATGATACCGATCCCTGGACATATGACGAGGCGGTATCTGATAAAGATGCGGACAAATGGCTGATCGCCATGGATTCTGAAATAGAATCCATTACTGCTATGGATGTATACCAGAAAACTGATTTGTCGGATGGCCATCGAGCCATAGGGTGCAAATGGGTATACAAAAGAAAGAAAGGATCGAATGGGGAAATTACAGCTTTCAAAGCAAGGCTGGTGGCGAAAGGTTATAGTCAGAAAGAGGGTGTAGACTATGACGAGACTTTCTCACCGGTAGCCATGCTTAAGTCCATTCGAATACTCCTGGCCATAGCAGCACATAAGAACCTAGAAATCTGGCAGATGGATGTTAAAACCGCGTTTCTAAACGGGTACCTTGAAGAAGGTAGGGACATCTATATGCAACAGCCAGAAGGTTATGTGCAGAAGGGCGAAGAACATTTGGTCTGGAAGCTAAGGAAGTCGCTGTATGGACTTAAACAAGCTTCACGGTCATGGAATCTCCGTTTTGATGAGGTGATTAAATCTTATGGATTCTCACAATGTTCAAACGAGAGTTGCGTGTACCGTCTGTGTGTCAGCGGAAGCGTAGTATTCCTTGCACTTTATGTAGATGATATTCTCCTATTTGGCGACAATGTGGAAGTATTGTCGGGCATAAAGGGGTGGTTATCCGAGCAGTTTCATATGAAGGACCTTGGGGAGGCAGGATACATCCTAGGGGTAAAAATATTGCGGGAGCGCAATAAAAGGATGCTGACCTTGTCTCAAGGGTCATATGTGGATACTGTGATTGCCCGTTTCAACATGTATAATGCCAAGAAAGGTCTGTTACCCTTCAGACATGGCATACATCTTTCCAAGGATCAGTGTCCGGTGACACAAAAGGAGAAAGATGAGATGAGCAACGTGCCGTATGCATCGGCCGTGGGTAGCCTCATGTATGCAATGTTATGTACAAGGCCAGATATCTGCTTTGCTATAGGCATGGTAGCGAGATACCAGTCTAACCCTGGACAGGCGCATTGGGCCGCGATAAAGCACATACTCAAATACTTGAAAAGAACAAGGGACTACTGTCTTGTTTATCAGTGTGATGAGTTGTGCCCTGTGGGTTATACTGATTCGGATTTCCAGGCAGACCGAGATGAAAAGAAGTCCACCTCTGGCTATGTGTTTACATTGGGAGGTGGGGCCATATCATGGAGGAGTGCAAAGCAGAAGTGCATTGCGGACTCCACCATGGAAGCCGAATATGTGGCAGCTTCTGAAGCTTCGAAAGAAGCGGTATGGTTTCGAAACTTCCTTCTGGAGTTGGACGTGATTCCTAAGCTACCCAGAACAGTCACGGTGTATTGTGATAACTCGGGAGCTGTGGCTAATTCTAAGGAACCACGAACTCACAGAGCAACAAAACACATTGAAAGGAAGTACCATATTATACGAGAAATCGTAGCAAGGGGTGATGTGCTGATAGAGAAGATTGATACGAAAGATAATCTAGCGGATCCATTCACAAAAGCTCTGCCTCAGAAGGTTTACGAGATGCATGTACGTAGCCTTGGGCTGAGGGCAAAGCCAGCCACGTAGAATGCTTGATGTAATAGCTAGATTAGTTTAGACGCGTTATACTCTGGAAAGCAAATGTATAATGCTTTGAGTATAAGTGGGAGATTGATGGATTTATATACTGAAAGCATTATGATTAGTATATTATGTACAAAGTTTATTGGTTAATATACTGGGAATCATAATGCTTTGAGTATA
>JAPKLW010004029.1:0-15823 GCA_026898455.1 Plectranthus barbatus
CTTGACCCCCAGCCAAACCTTACCGGAGAAGTGCAGACTCACGGAGGATAGCTGTCAAGTAGCCAGGCGAAAAGCTCACCGCCTACTTAACTGGAAAGGCGATTCCTTGTAATCTGTATACTTTTCTAGTGGAATTCTTAGCGTTTCGGCTAAGGAGTGGACGTAGATCTATTTAATCGAACCATTATAAACCTTGTGTGCATTTACTGTTTTATTAGTTTACTGCTCAAAGATCTATTTGAAACCTAGCAACGGAGTTGCTAGAGTATATCTGAACACGAACTAAAATCATAACTTGAGCTAACTAATTTTTGAAAGTAACATTAAAGTGCAAGAGACGTAAAACATATTCCGCTGCATTTCGTGTTAAGTTATCAACACGACGACTCTGACATTTAGGGACCAACAAGTGGTATCAGAGCAGGAGGTTGAAAAACCGACTGCTTCTGAGTCGCTTAAGACCAGATCCGCATTTTCCTTGCACTTTTACCTGTTTATTTGTGCTCTACTTGTTTAGCTCAGGAGACAAGATGTTGAACCACTCTCTTGGAAAGTACAACAGGGAGAACTTCACAACATGGAAAAAGATGGTCTTAATACAGCTTCAGAGCATACACCCAGAAATGGTTGAGGTACTTGAAAGAGGTCCCATTAAAATTATGAAAGCTAACACTTTTATAGGACCTGTACCCGAACCCGCTGGAGGAGATGATGAAGGAGATCAACCTAGACCACCAAGGCCACAGAGACCCCAAATGGTTGAAAAACCTTTTGAGGAATACACAAGTGAAGACAAGAAAAGAGCTCAGCTGGAGCATGTTGCAAAGAAGCTAATCCTTGACTCACTACCAAAGCTGATGGCACAAAAAGCTTTGGAGTTCGATACAGCTAAAGAAATGTGGCAGTATGTTTGCGAGTCTTCCCAGGAGACAGACCAGATGAAACGAAATAAACTGCAGGTAGCTGTTGACAAATATGAATCTCTCTATGAATGCAGGTGAATCCATAATGGCCATGGAGGAAAGATTTAACACCATCATCGGAGAACTGAATAACCTTGGTAAGAAATATGAGAATGGGGAAATGAATCACAAGATTATCTCCAAACTATACCCCAGAGATGACTGGTTTGTCAAAATGACTAGTCTAAGTGAGAAAGATCTCAACAAAATGTCTACATCCGAGGTATTTGCTCAATTAAAATCTCACGAATTTATAATACAACAGTCAAAGAAAAATGAAGCTGCAGTAGTACAATCCGCTGCTAGCTCGGATGATCTAGCTTATTTTGTCAAAAAGGATTTCAATAAGTTTAAACAAAAGAAACCATATTACAATCAAGAAAGATCTGATCCCATAAACCAATCAAAGGAGGTTCCTACAACCTCTAGCTCTCAATCTACTGATCTTAAGATCAGTGAACTAGAAGAATAGATGAAGAAACTTCAGAAGATGCTGATGGAGGCTAAAGGCGAAAAGGAAGCAAAGGAGACTCAGCAGTCACCTTCTCACGCCCGCTCAGCAGAGCAAAAGCCTAGGACCTGTTTTGAGTGTGGATCTCCTGACCACTTGAAACATGAATGTCCGAAAGTCAGCAGAGAAGAAAGGGAGCGGCTGAAACAAAGATTCGAAAGACGTGCAGGCAATGCAGTCAAAAGAGCGCTCCTAACCAGGACAGAAACTCAGGATATTCCTGAAAATGATGAGGAGTACTACCTATCCTCAGAGGAAGAAGATGAAGAAGCCATGCTAGTTCTGATGGCAGACGTCGTGGAAGATCAATTTGCTGATGCAGATGCTGATCAGAATGCTGAAACTGCTCTAGCAGCCGAGAACACCGAGGTAACTTCAATAAAAATCCCTAGATTTGTAACATTTGATGATTGCGAGAATCTCACTTTAGATTCTGAGGAAGACTATCTCACGAAGCTAAGTGAAGAATTCTCTAAAATGTACGAAATTAAAAACGTCATTGTAGGAGAAAACACCTCACTAAAGTTAAAAATTTCAAATTTGACCGAGGAAGTCAAAAGACTAAGGTCTGCAAGTGAGGAACTTACAAAAATGAAAGCCGAATTTTCAATACTTTCTGAAAATTTCAAAAGTCATGAGAAAGAAAACATTTTGCTGAAAAACAAACCAAAAGAAGATTGCATTTGTACTTACACGACCAGTCAAGCCATTTTGAATGCCGCAATCAATCAACAAAAGCACTACAAAGATAGAGCTGGCGTTGGTTTTGATCACTATGATAAAGGAAAATCTTCTAAGCAGAAGATTACTCAGTTTATCTCTGCTGGAAAATTCATCCTTGGAGAAAAACTGAAAGAAAAGGAATTTGCTGAAATATTCATTAGCGATTCTGTGAAACCTCAGCAGAATGCTAGGACATCTGCTAGGGAACCTCAGCAGAGGTACGATATACCCCAGCAGAATCCTAAGATATATGCTAGGGAATCACAGCAGAGGTGCGTTCAACCTCAGCAGAATGCTCGAGTGTCTGCTATGAAACCTCAACAGAGGAATGATAAATTCAAGCAGAACACGAGAACATATGCTTCGCAATCAAGGTCAGCAAAACCTAGAAGGATTGCCGAGCAGTATGTATCTACTACCAAGACAGCAAGATCTTCATTTCATACAAGCAAGCATGTTAATTACAATGCTGTAAAGCCCCCTCATAATGCATATACACCACATAGGCAGAACACCTATGTAAGGCCTAAGTCCAAAACAAATTTTCTCAAAAGGACAATGAAGGCACAACACACTACCACACCTCATCCTCAATCTAAGTATGCAAGATTTACTTATCCTAAGGTTGAGAAAGGTATAAAGAGTGATGTCAAGAAGAAAATTTTGAAGATCACTCAAATGTGGGTTCCAAAAGGAACAATGACACTTGCTAATCCTGCAGGACCCGAGACTAAACGGGTACCTAAATCCTTATCTTAATTGTCTTGCAGAGAAGAATCCAAGAGTGAAGGAATCAAGATCTCCAGATGAATGGATTCTTGATAGTGGCTGCTCAGGGCACATGACTGGACGAGCAGACTTATTTTCAGATTTACAAAGCGTCTATGGATCCTCAGTTATTTTTGGTGATAACAGCAGAGGAAGAGTCATTGGAAGAGGATGTGTAGAACAAGATGGAATTCGAATTGTTAATGCTGCTCTTGTTTCAAACCTCAAACACAATTTGATGAGCATCAGCCAACTATGTGAGAATGGATATAATGTTTATTTCATTAACTCTGGCTGTGATATTGTTGATAAGGTTACAGGTGAAGTAAAGCTTAGAGGCATCCGCAAGGGTGGACTATATGTGGTTGATTGGCAAAGTGGTCAACGGGATTCTTGCTTCGTGGCATTTAACAAAGAAGAGACAAGTTGGCTATGGCATAAAAGATTAAATCACTTGAATTTCAAGACGATAAATCATCTAGCCAAACACAAGCTGGTTGAAGGACTTCCTACTGAATCTTTCCAAAAGGAAGGAGTGTGCAAAGCATGTCAACAGGGCAAACAAACAAAGGCATCTTTCAAATCAAATCCAGAAAAGGATACCTCAGGAAGAATTCTTGAACTCCTACACATGGATCTATTCGGTCCTGTCACACCACCCACAGTCAATAAGAAATTATATACACTTGTGGTTGTTGATGATTACTCTAGGTATACGTGGGTTCAACTACTAAAGACTAAAGACGAAGTAAAGATCCTGCTACCTGAACTGATCCTCAAAGAACAGAACAACAATGAAGTTACAGTTAAAAGGATTAGATCAGATAATGGAACTGAATTCTGTAATGGAATTCTGATGGACTTTTGTGCTGAGGCTGGAATTCATCATGAGAAGTCCACTGCTAGAACCCCACAGCAGAATGGGCTAGCAGAACGAAGAAACAGAACGCTGAAGGAAGCAGCACGGTCCATGCTTGCTGATTCAGGACTCAATGGAAAGTATTGGGGAGAAGCTATCATGACTGCTTGCTACACTCAGAATAGGAGTGCGGTTAATGGCAGATTCAACAAAACCCCTTATGAAGTGTATAATGGTCGTAAGCCTTCTATTAAACACTTTCGTACTTTCGGCTCAACATGTTATATCCATAACAATGGGAAGTCTAAGCTTAACACTTTTTCACCTAAGTCTGATGAAGGCATTTTCCTAGGATATGGATACCCTTCTCACAAAGGTTATAGAGTGTTAAACAAGACAACTCAACTTGTGGAAATAACATGTAATGTTATTTGTGATGAGTCTACTTTAGTGCGCAGGGCTGATAAAGAACAGAGGAATGATAATCATGAGACCAATGATATCCATGATCAATCTCTTCAAAAATCTTTTGAGAATATGAGTATTGATCCGATTAGGTCTACGACTGATATCATTCCAGAGGCATCGCACTCAGCAGGTGACCAGACTGCTGACCAGGCCGGTGATGCTAATGATCATGCTGAGGCCCCATCCTCTATATATCTAAATGAAAATTTAGATGTTGCTAATGCACTTGATGATCGAGAAGATGAAGACTCTACTGAAGATCTTAGCAAAGGAGTTGCTGAGAATCCAATCCTGGAGGAACCTACTGCTGAAGCTCCAACAGATACACTACCTACTCATGCCGATCCTATTCATGAAGATCCAGAAGCAGATGAAGAAGGAGTACCAGTTGTTCCAGTTGCTGAACCCCAGGAGAATGAAGTAGAAGCTAAACAAAATAATACTCATCAAGAAGGAGAACCGGATGCTGAATTTCCAGGACGTATCAGACCGACATGGCTACGAGCGCATCCTTTAGACAGTGTTCTTGGAAGTGTAAATGACCCTATCCTAACCAGACAAGGGAACGGCAATGCCATGTTAGCCTGTTACATATCCAATGAAGAACCCAAGAAAGTAGAAGAAGCATTGCTAGATGCAGATTGGGTGAATGCCATGCAAGAGGAGCTTGCTGAGTTCACACGCAACAATGTGTGGGAACTAGTCGACAGACCAGACCATCAAAGTGTGATAGGCACTAAGTGGGTGTTCAAAAACAAGAAAGATGAATCAGGTGTTGTAGTAAGGAATAAAGCGCGTCTTGTGGCCAAAGGATATAGACAATGTGAAGGAATAGACTATGATGAAACCTTCGCCCCAGTAGCAAGACTAGAGGCTATTCGTCTATTCTTGGCATATGCTGCGTACCATGAGTTTGATGTGATGCAGATGGACGTAAAAAGTGCCTTCCTTAATGGCGAGCTCAAGGAGGAAGTTTATGTCGAGCAACCTCCGGGATTTGAACAAGGGAATCAAGTCTACAGGCTCAAGAAGGCACTATATGGTCTGAAGCAGGCACCACGAGCTTGGTATGGAACGTTGTCTAAATTTCTATTGAGCAATGGATTTCAGAAAGGGAGGATAGATCAGACTCTCTTTCGCATCAAGGATGGAGACAGCATCCTTCTAGTTCAAATATATGTTGACGACATAATCTTTGGATCAAAGAATCAAGATCTATGTGATAGATTCTCAGATCTCATGACTAGCCATTTCCAAATGAGCATGATGGGAAAGATGTCCTATTTTCTTGGACTACAAGTTCATCAATCCAAAGAAGGAATATTCATCCATCAGAAGAAATATGCTCGTGACTTAATCGCCAAATACTGTCCGGAGAAGACCAAGAGTTTGCGCATACCTATCAGCACAACTTGCATTGCTGCTCTTGAAAAGGAAGGAGATGATGTGAATCCTACTCTTTACAGAGGGATCATAGGTTCACTACTCTATCTCACCGCCAGCAGACCAGATATCTCGTATGCCGTGGGATTGTGCGCTAGATATCAAGCCAAGCCGAAGAAGGTTCACTTTGACACTGCCAAGAGAATTGTCCGCTATTTAAAGTGCACAGAAGGATTAGGAATTTGGTATCCATGAGAAGACAGTCTAGGTCTAAGTGGATATTCAGATTCTGATTTTGGAGGATGTAAGATTGACAGGAAAAGCACTAGTGGCACATGTCAATTTCTGGGACACAAGCTCATTAGCTGGTTCAGCAAAAAGCAACACTCTGTTGCTATCTCCACCACTGAAGCAGAGTATGTAGCTGCTGCTAGTTGTTGCTCACAAATTCTATGGATAAAGCAACAATTACAAGATTATGGGATTTCTCCTGAGTGTGTACCCATCTATTGCGACAACAACAGTGCTATGTGCATTACAAAGAATCCTGTTCATCACTCTCGGACCAAGCATATTGATATCCGTCATCATTTCATACGAGACCATCAAGAGAAGGGAGATATCGATGTTCGCTATATAAGCACCGAAGATCAAATAGCAGACATATTTACAAAGCCCCTTCCAGAAATCAAATTTAAAGAGTTATGCTTGAAATTAGGATTAATGGAATTCGATGCTGACGTGGATGAATGAGTCCTAGCTCTCATTCTTTCTCTAAGGATATTCTTGAGAATTGGTTGATAACTATTATATTCTGATTGCTGTGCATTCGATCTGTTAAAGATTTCTTGACATTACCACATATCAACAATGTCATGAAAATAGTTGAAAAGAAGGGATCTGAAATCAGAATATTCATTCAACAGGAAGATTACAGAGTTCAAAGGCTATCAGATACATGCAAATCTACATCACCATATGCTACTAATCTAACAACATATTTGTGGACACAAAATGAAGGAGAGCTTAGAGCATTCTTCAACCACAGTTAGGAAAGTGAGCCCTCAAAGGATAAAAATCAAATCCCATCAAAGGGATACCTTCAGAAGCAAGATGAGGAAATGACTGTTCAAGCAACCAACATAGCTGCATGGCAGTTGGCAAAGGAATTTGAGGAAAGAGATCGACACATCTCTTCACTCCATCGAAGAAGAATTTCGCCCAGCCCACGTTCTTCATCTCTGCATCAATAGCCATCATAGCCCTCCAAATCCTTGGGTTAAACACATAATTATCAGCAGGAACGCCAAAGGTGACATTGCTAACAATGTCAAAGATGACTCTGTACTCCTCCTTCAAATGCAGACATGATGGAGTTGGTGAAAAACCAAAGCTATCGGACTGCCTCCTCTCATTCCAGTAGCCGAACTCTGGAGCAGTGAAATGGTGGAAGACATCCATGACGCGGGTAGGACCCCGAGGAAGGCCAAACTTCTGAGAGAACAGGGCCGGAGTCCAGCAAACTACTTCATCGTCGAAACAACTCCAAATAGCATCATTATCGACTTTACTCCTGAAGATAAAGCTTTGGAGAGCTCGTTTCTGATAGCATGCCGGCATCGTAGTCAGAAACTGGGTCAGGCAACTCTCATTGAGAGCTCCCATAACGAAGTTGGCGACACGGCAGTTGTTACCATATTCAAAATACAGCCCTGATTCATGAAGAATCTGGTTGCGAGTGACTGGCAGATCAATTGGAGCAATTGTAATACGATGCATTTTGAAAGAAGTGAAGAAGAAAATGTTATGCAAAGAGAAATGGAGAAGATGAAGTTACAGTATACAAGTGCATCATTATTTATAGGAAGATCATGGCTCTATCCAAAATGGGAACACTCTCCCAAAAATGTCCTGTCAAATGAATTCAATATTCAGAAGAGCAGAAGTCGAGGAGTCACGACAAAGGGGGAAACGCCACCTGTCTTGAGAAAGCTACTTATGGCAAGTCTACCAACCTGAGTATTCTGGCGTTCTCTTCCACGAATGCTTAAAGAAGACACCAAAGGATATCCCAAATCCTTTGATTTAGACAGAAATCTGCCGTCTTAAATGATAGCACTTGATAGTGGCTCACAGCAGACACAGGAAGGTTGCTACAGACATTCAACACACTCGAAAGACAGCCTGTTGAGACTATAACGCAAGCATATCAGAAACAGAGTATAAGAAGAGATATTATCTCTATTTCTTGGATTTCTTTGAACACATCATTACTTATTCTGGAAGATAATTATATCTGCTGAAGATTATAGTTCTCTGCTAATATTGAAAATCCCGAGCAGAATGGTGACAGACAATAAAACATAGTTGTGAAATCTTCTTATATCTTTTCGTTCATCGGCAAAATGTCATTACAAAAGAAAAGGGGAAGATTACAAACAAAAAGATCGCTATTCTAGGAGGAAGAAGGCCTGAACGGGAAGAAGTCCGCACTTATAAGATTCGTTGGTCCTTCTGCAATCTGAGGGAAGCTCTGCTCTAGCAACCAACTAAGTTGCATTCCATTAAGCAGAGGTACGGCCGGATAATATTCGACGCAGTCTCGGACGCTATTGTAGATGTATTTCGCCCAGTCTATCTCGGCTCCATCGTCAATAGACATCATGAGCTGCCATGTTTCTTTTGAGAAGAACGTGTCGTCACAGTTCTCTCCCATCAACATATTATTTACCACGTGGGAGAGCACCCAATAAGGAGTGCGCAGATCGTACGCAGAGACAGAAAGAGAAAATTCAGACGAAGGCGTTCGTCTCCATTTCTGCCAAGCCGACCACTCAGGGGCAATGTCCGTTACACGATGATCGAAGAAAGACCCAGGACCTCTGGGAAGGCCGAATCAACGAGAAAAGACGTCCGGTGACCAGTAGATGAGTTTGCCACAGAAGCGACCGTAAATGCCATCTCCCTCCACAGAGCAATCTTCGATGAATTCCCGAAGAACATCGCCTTGGAAACGTCTGGGAGTAGCAGTAACAAATTGAGTTAATCCACTGCGATTTAACTTTGACATAACCATCTCTACCACCCTTGGATTGTTATCATACAGTGAGTTCAAACCAGCCTCATGTAGGATCTGATTTCGGCGCAATTCAAGAGATTGACCTGGTGAATCCATATTTTTGAAGATTGTATTTCGACAAAGAGTTGTTATGGCAACAAGGATACTCACAATCAGGGTATTTATAAAGGGAAAATCATAACTCTTCTCATCAGAATTGATCAGATTCAAATTACCAGAGTTATTAATCATCTGTCACTCGTCGAATAGGCAGACGCCATGACAGATAGGTCAAAATGATTCTTGGAATACGCAATCGACGGTTGGAGAAATATACTCTGAAAATCATCGTTTCATTTGCTAGAGTTGAAGTCTCTGCTAGCGACAAGGCCTCTGCTAGCGAATGATATCTCTGCTAGAGTTGAAGTCTCTGCTAGAGACAAGGCCTCTGCTAGCGAATGATATCTCTGCTAGAGTTGAAGTCTCTGCTAGAGACAAGGCCTCTGCTAGCAAATGAAAATCTCTGCTAGCGAATATAATCTCTGCTAGCGAATGCAATCTCTGCTAGCAAATGAAGTCTCCGCTAGAAAATAAGATATCTGCTAATGAATAAGGTCTATGCTAACGCATGGGTTTTCTGTTAGACTTGATATCTCTGCTAAAGGAAGGTTACTTTACTACAAACGATATGGAAGGACGAGAGCTCTGCTAACTACTTTATGGAGTAGTATCTGCTATGTAATAGCAAAATATCTATCTTTGCTACCAATCATCGATCTGCTATGATCTTAGCAGAAACATAATCAGCAGAATTACCACACAGTTGATTAACGAGGCAACTATCAAGAAGATGATCGATATTGAATGTAGCTATATGAGTTTGTCAAAATTAAAAACGACATCATCTTATATACATCATCAAAAACAATTACAACAGAAGATTCAATCAAAGGGCGAGAAAGGTACAAAGGGATAAAAGTCTATTCCTCGAAGATTCGAGGGACCTAAAGTGAGATCAGTGAATCTCTGTTCTAGCAACCAACTTAGAGGCATCCCATAGGGAAGGTGAAGTTGAGGAAACTGCAGAACACTCTGCCGCACTCTTTGAAAGACGAACGCCACCCAATCAACTTGTGCTCGATCATCTATTGCCATCATGACTTTCCAGACTTCACGGGAGAAGATCATGTCATCTGGATTCACTCCCACAATCATTCCACAAACTATCTCGAAGAGGACTTGATAGCGAGGGCGCAGTCCATATGCTGAAGGAGTAGGCGAGAAGTCCAGATCAGCAGAACGCCTCCACCTCATCCATGAAGACCATTCTGGAGCAATTTCATTATTGCGGTAATCCATCACAGAATTTGGACCCCTCGACAAGCCAAACTCAGAAGCAAAAGTATCCACAGTCCATCTCACCAAATGATTCCTGAAGACACCTACAATAGAGTCACCAATGGGCTGACTTTGTTGGAAGAAGAACTGAAGATGTTCTCTTTGAAACGCATGAGGCGTCAAAGAGATGAACTTAGCCAAACCACAAGCATGGAGACTGGACATAATCCACTATGCTATATGGTACTCTGCTTCGTATTCCTCATACAAACCAGCATCACAGAGGATTCTGTGGCGCGGAACGAAGAGAGATTGAGTTTGTTCCATATCTTCGTATTAGTAAATTTTGTGAGAAGAAGAGCAAGAGTTACAATGAGTCGTATCAAATACATCGCCTGCTTATGCTATATATAGAGAAGCCATTGGTAACTGTTCGCTGCTGAAGTTGAAGAGTCTCTAAGAGGAGTGAGGTAATTCATTAATGAAAAGGTCATATCAGACGAAATCATGATCATGCATAAAAAGCAACGCCGGAGGTTATTAGGATGATAGCATAACATACGTGGTAGCATCTGCGTACATTTATTAAAATTGGCTGCTGGAGATTTCAAATCAGACGTGGGACGCTTGCTTTTCATAATGGAGAAACATTTAATGCATCCAGACGACGGCGACAAATCAGATTGTGCCACATCATCCACACAGAAGCCACGAAGAACGTGGCTATACCCACGATCTGAACATCAACCCCAACCGTTGATTGAATTTAAAGTGCTTTCAATCCTTGCCGTCAATTTCTCCTCGTACTCCGAAATCTTCTACACCATATTTAGATTTCAAATCCCCACCAATTTTCAGAAATCGCTCACCCCCATATCTGAAAAACCCTCTCAAAAATCCTCAGATAAACCTACTCAACCATGACTTCAAATCAAGGTTCTTCAACCTCCTCCCATCAATCTCCAAATCCTGAATCATCACCAACCGAGAACTTTGAGACAGTCAACCTTCAACAAGCCTCATTTATCCACCCCTCCACCACTTGCTCACCCCTGCATGTTCGACATGCACCCGAGTTCACCGGCATTGAGAAGAAGGAGGATATTGATGAGTCCATCCCTTACTACACTTTGGTAACCATGGCCAGACAGAAGAAGCTGTCCACACATTCAGCAGAGAGGCGACGAGTGGTCCAGATTATGAAAGACAGGATTCTGTATATGCCCCTCGCCAACAAACAATTTCCTAAATGGATTCTGAATATCCTGGATTCCGAATTGCTGGTAAAGTATCTCACTGCTGAACCTGATCAATTTCATCCGCATATGGTTGCTGAATTTTATGCTAGGGCTGTTATGAGTGATGATCAGAAATCATTCAAAACATGTGTATATGGGAATATAGTAGAAGTAAATGCTGATTTACTTTCTCGTACTTTTGGACTTCGAAACTATGGAGCCAAAATCTCTCAATATAAGGTGAATGATATAGCTGAAATAGAGAGACGATGGAAGCTTTGGCGGAAGTCAGGAGAGAAAGGGAAATCGAGTACATTCAAGGTCAACACCTCAATCAACACCTTGACAGAGGAATACAAACTCCTCGCAGAGATTGTAATCAAGATGCTCCAATGTGATGCTGGATCGTACTCGGAGCTCTCTGCCAAGAAATTTGCCGTGATGATGGCATTAAATGACAATGTTAAGGGTAATTGGGCTGAATTTATTTTTGAACGCTGGGCAGAACATGCCAAGAAGAATACTCACATGGAGGTGGATGGAACATTCTCTTCGAATGTGAACTTTGGGCTAAAGATTAGTAAACTTTTGGAGATTCTGTTTACTAACACAGGAGTAGATCGAGGAGTTGCACTTCTTTCTACCGACTACATTCCTGTAACAAAGCACAAGCCTAAGCCGGTCAACATCAGAAATCCTCGGAAGTTAAAAGGGAAGTCTAACGTAGACAAGAATAAACCAACATCTCCAGAGAAACCAGATGAAGCTAGTTTAGCAGAAGCCAGACTCCAACACTCCATTCCTATTACAGAAGAAGAATTGGCAGTGTTGAAAAAGAATGTCGAAACAGATCAGTGTTTCAAAAATCTCGAGGAGATTGAGAAGTTAGGAAATCTCCCAGTTGATCAGATCAACGAAATCGTGACTTCGAAGGAAGCAGAACAGCCTCCAAATACTATTGGAACATTGGCAGTTCCAATTCAATCACTAAAAAGAATTGCTACAAATCCTCCTGCAACTAAGGCAAAGAAGAAGACCAGAAGAAAGTTGGAACTTCTGACTGACAAGGAAGTAATGGAGAAAGCAGAGGCAGAAGACAAGTCTACTAGAACTGCTGAAAGAGAGATTACAGCAGATAAGACATCTAGTGAGATCAATGTTGACAACACTTCTGATCCAGACTACATCCCTGAGTCTCTTGACACTGCAGAAGAGCGCAGTCAGGAAACAAGAAAAGCAAAGAGGAAGTGCATAGCTACTCTAAAGGAAATCGAGAAGAAAGAGTATCAAAAGTTCATCAATAACTTGACATTCGAAGGCAGAGACAGGAACTTTGAACGAGTCAAATCAGCTGCTGAAGAGTTTATGGCCCAGAAGAAAGCTGCTAAAGAAGTTAGCAAATGAGTCAGTGCTAGCAAAGGAGTCGAAGCTAGCATAGTTAATGAAACATCTGCAGAGCACATGAATCATCCATTGGAAGAAAGGGATGATGCTGGAGAAAATCAAATTCCAGCAGAGAATGAAGAAATAGCAGATACAACAGACGATGCTATCATAAGAGATGCCACAGAAGATTCGACTGCTGATCCACCTCATCTAGCAGAAGAAGCTGCAAAGAAAGAAAAAGGGAGGGCTGATTTGGCAGAAGAATCAATTCCACATCTGTCACCTGATCAGCAAATTAACATTGAAGAAGAGGAATTATCAGATACAGAATTCACAAGAAGGCTGGCATCTGGAGCATTCAGTGAAACTCACTTCCCACGTGAAAAGTCTCGCAGAAGGGAGTATGCAGAATCTAGTAAGATTCGAAATTTTGAAGATCAAGTCGATTCACTCATCCATCCTGATTCAGAGAAAGGAAAACCAGATGAATATATGTTAGCAGGACATTCAAAGGAAACACTCGTTGCTAACACATTAGAAGAAAATGATTCTCACCTCACAGAACCTGAATCATCTTGCATTTCTGAATCTGACTCCGATGGAGAAACTGAAGAAATTTACAATGCAAAGTTTTTAAGGAAAGAAACCACAAGTTCAGAGGCTATTCTTCGAGTACCCCTCCATGGGCTGCCAGGACGTCGCTATGGACTCCGAAGAATTAGTCAATGGTGTGCAAAGGTTCATCCCGAAGATTTACCTAATTCCGATCTAGGACCTATGGCTGAAGAAATAGAGCAGTTTGTTGATTCTGAAACAGAAAGAGCCATAGCAGATCTATTCCACAGTGAGTTGGATGAGTCAATACCTGAAGGACGCCTATTGGCAAAAGAGCTCCGTCGATGGAAGAAGTTTGATTATATTATGTATCAACTCTGCTTCGAAGAGAGGATGATATGTATTGCAGCTAAAGGATTAAACTTCTGGAGGTGTGAGGAACGTTGGTGCTTTGATTGGATTGTGCAGACTTCAAGCCATCCGATAACACCGTTTTCTCTCGAAAACTGCAGGGTTACCCAAGTCCGCCTTCGTACCAGATGGATACTCTGATGCTAGAGTCGAATTGTCCAAACGACAGGCAAAAGCTGATGTTGCCTACGAAAAATGTCAATTGGAGTATGAATCGCAACAAGAGGAGCGCCGGCAGGCTCGAAGAAAGGCACTGGCCACTGAGCGTGCTGCTCTGAAATTCGACTACCGTGATAAGTTGTTGGTTAAGTTCCTGGACATTGATATTCAGGACATAATTGAGGAAGCTCAGAAAGCTGAAGCTCAAATTATCCAGGAGACCACACAAGTTTTAGATGAAGCTCGTCGGATATTGCATGAGGAATTATGCTATCAGGAGCATGTTGCTACGAATACCCGTCATGAACAGCAATCCTCTATTCCAACGAGTCAAGAACTCGTTATGACTACTTCCTTCCATGCCTCTCCTATAACATCCCTGCAAATACCATTCCCATTAACTGCGGAAATAGCTGAAGCCTTCAACTCTTATTTGGAAACAGCCATTGATGAAATAGAAGAAGCAACCACCAGCCATTTGAGAAGAGAAGTTGATGAGATACGGGGTGATGTATCTCATATACAAACAGAGGTCGCTGAAAGCAAGTCAGCTATATCTGAGAACAGGACAGGTCTAGAGGTTGTTCGAAAGGACATAACAGACACCAGGACTCACCTCGAAGAAACGGTTGTGGCCTATGGAACTCACTTTTTGGCTGCAATCAAAGAGGGGGAAGAAAGAAGAAAGGCTGACCAGGAAAGAAGAAAGAAAAATGCGGAGGAGTCAGCAACAAGGGAACAGGAAATAAAGAGAAAAGAAGAAGAAGCAAAGGAAGAGTTGAGACAAAAAGAACTAGAAGCCAGACTAGAGCTACAAAGAAAAGAACATGAAGCTAAGTTAGAACTGCAGAAAAAGGAACATAAACTTCAATTGCAGAAGATTGCTATAGAGCAAGAGAAGCTGGCCAAAGAACTAGAGCGTGAGGCCGCTGAAAGAGAATCGGGAGCAGCCCTTCTGGAGAACTTCATGAAATTCACAATGGAAAAGCTTGCTGACATTCAGAAGAACAAATCAGCAGATAGTGAAAAGGATAAACCAGCGCCCAGCTCATGAATGACAAGGTCAATTCTTTTACTCTCTGTATCCAATTTGTACTTAAACTTGCAATATCATATATGAAATTGGATCAGATTTTGACAAAATCTTTTTGTCCACTTCTGAATTTTACTGGTGTGCTCTAGTTGATTTACACTTCTTGTGTATTCAACAAATTTGCATGTGGACATGACGATTATATTTTTATTGATAAACATGAATACTTGCTGATTTAATGAATGCTAGAATTTCTAGCATATTGCTTTGTTGCAAACATTTATTCATATTTAATCGAGAAATATTCCCCAGCACTTGTTGAGGGGGAATTTTGACTTCAATCATTTATGTTGCTTGAACCTAGTTGGAAAAACTCTGTGTTAGATTGATAGAATATCGTAGAATTGTAAAACACAGACATTCTTCCACTTATGGTCAGCAAATGATAGTAAGCTTTGATCGCACCAAAAAGGGGGAAATTGTTGGGAAATTATTCCTAAAATTTCCCTTAGGATTTATTTGTAAAAGGTTTTGTTGGATCAAACCTTATTCAGTTGGTCGATCATTTGCTGAAATCTGGAGAGTCTAACACAACTTGTAAAGTCCTGTATAAGTTGAACATTGAGTTGTAATAGACTAGTGTGCTAAGAAGAATCCATAGCAGACACGAAGCAAATGATATCAGCATTATCTGCTAGAGAAACAAGTCAACAAAGGATCACTAGCAAATGGCTGAAAGCACGTCTGACAGAATGCTAAGGCGTTAGCATTCGAACCTTTCAGCATCAAAGTAAAAAGTCTGAAACAAAAGAAGTCAAAGGATCGAAGGCAGTAAAAGACTTCAGCAACTTTCAACATAACAAAGGTCGAGATGCAAAAGCTGAAGACGGACTGCCACACTGACAAAAAGGACATACAAAGGACGAGACTTTCCCTAAGTAGTTTGGAAAGTACATCTCTACTCAAAAAGC
>JAPKLW010004029.1:15833-31656 GCA_026898455.1 Plectranthus barbatus
CTTGACCCCCAGCCAAACCTTACCGGAGAAGTGCAGACTCACGGAGGATAGCTGTCAAGTAGCCAGGCGAAAAGCTCACCGCCTACTTAACTGGAAAGGCGATTCCTTGTAATCTGTATACTTTTCTAGTGGAATTCTTAGCGTTTCGGCTAAGGAGTGGACGTAGATCTATTTAATCGAACCATTATAAACCTTGTGTGCATTTACTGTTTTATTAGTTTACTGCTCAAAGATCTATTTGAAACCTAGCAACGGAGTTGCTAGAGTATATCTGAACACGAACTAAAATCATAACTTGAGCTAACTAATTTTTGAAAGTAACATTAAAGTGCAAGAGACGTAAAACATATTCCGCTGCATTTCGTGTTAAGTTATCAACACGACGACTCTGACATTTAGGGACCAACAAGTGGTATCAGAGCAGGAGGTTGAAAAACCGACTGCTTCTGAGTCGCTTAAGACCAGATCCGCATTTTCCTTGCACTTTTACCTGTTTATTTGTGCTCTACTTGTTTAGCTCAGGAGACAAGATGTTGAACCACTCTCTTGGAAAGTACAACAGGGAGAACTTCACAACATGGAAAAAGATGGTCTTAATACAGCTTCAGAGCATACACCCAGAAATGGTTGAGGTACTTGAAAGAGGTCCCATTAAAATTATGAAAGCTAACACTTTTATAGGACCTGTACCCGAACCCGCTGGAGGAGATGATGAAGGAGATCAACCTAGACCACCAAGGCCACAGAGACCCCAAATGGTTGAAAAACCTTTTGAGGAATACACAAGTGAAGACAAGAAAAGAGCTCAGCTGGAGCATGTTGCAAAGAAGCTAATCCTTGACTCACTACCAAAGCTGATGGCACAAAAAGCTTTGGAGTTCGATACAGCTAAAGAAATGTGGCAGTATGTTTGCGAGTCTTCCCAGGAGACAGACCAGATGAAACGAAATAAACTGCAGGTAGCTGTTGACAAATATGAATCTCTCTATGAATGCAGGTGAATCCATAATGGCCATGGAGGAAAGATTTAACACCATCATCGGAGAACTGAATAACCTTGGTAAGAAATATGAGAATGGGGAAATGAATCACAAGATTATCTCCAAACTATACCCCAGAGATGACTGGTTTGTCAAAATGACTAGTCTAAGTGAGAAAGATCTCAACAAAATGTCTACATCCGAGGTATTTGCTCAATTAAAATCTCACGAATTTATAATACAACAGTCAAAGAAAAATGAAGCTGCAGTAGTACAATCCGCTGCTAGCTCGGATGATCTAGCTTATTTTGTCAAAAAGGATTTCAATAAGTTTAAACAAAAGAAACCATATTACAATCAAGAAAGATCTGATCCCATAAACCAATCAAAGGAGGTTCCTACAACCTCTAGCTCTCAATCTACTGATCTTAAGATCAGTGAACTAGAAGAATAGATGAAGAAACTTCAGAAGATGCTGATGGAGGCTAAAGGCGAAAAGGAAGCAAAGGAGACTCAGCAGTCACCTTCTCACGCCCGCTCAGCAGAGCAAAAGCCTAGGACCTGTTTTGAGTGTGGATCTCCTGACCACTTGAAACATGAATGTCCGAAAGTCAGCAGAGAAGAAAGGGAGCGGCTGAAACAAAGATTCGAAAGACGTGCAGGCAATGCAGTCAAAAGAGCGCTCCTAACCAGGACAGAAACTCAGGATATTCCTGAAAATGATGAGGAGTACTACCTATCCTCAGAGGAAGAAGATGAAGAAGCCATGCTAGTTCTGATGGCAGACGTCGTGGAAGATCAATTTGCTGATGCAGATGCTGATCAGAATGCTGAAACTGCTCTAGCAGCCGAGAACACCGAGGTAACTTCAATAAAAATCCCTAGATTTGTAACATTTGATGATTGCGAGAATCTCACTTTAGATTCTGAGGAAGACTATCTCACGAAGCTAAGTGAAGAATTCTCTAAAATGTACGAAATTAAAAACGTCATTGTAGGAGAAAACACCTCACTAAAGTTAAAAATTTCAAATTTGACCGAGGAAGTCAAAAGACTAAGGTCTGCAAGTGAGGAACTTACAAAAATGAAAGCCGAATTTTCAATACTTTCTGAAAATTTCAAAAGTCATGAGAAAGAAAACATTTTGCTGAAAAACAAACCAAAAGAAGATTGCATTTGTACTTACACGACCAGTCAAGCCATTTTGAATGCCGCAATCAATCAACAAAAGCACTACAAAGATAGAGCTGGCGTTGGTTTTGATCACTATGATAAAGGAAAATCTTCTAAGCAGAAGATTACTCAGTTTATCTCTGCTGGAAAATTCATCCTTGGAGAAAAACTGAAAGAAAAGGAATTTGCTGAAATATTCATTAGCGATTCTGTGAAACCTCAGCAGAATGCTAGGACATCTGCTAGGGAACCTCAGCAGAGGTACGATATACCCCAGCAGAATCCTAAGATATATGCTAGGGAATCACAGCAGAGGTGCGTTCAACCTCAGCAGAATGCTCGAGTGTCTGCTATGAAACCTCAACAGAGGAATGATAAATTCAAGCAGAACACGAGAACATATGCTTCGCAATCAAGGTCAGCAAAACCTAGAAGGATTGCCGAGCAGTATGTATCTACTACCAAGACAGCAAGATCTTCATTTCATACAAGCAAGCATGTTAATTACAATGCTGTAAAGCCCCCTCATAATGCATATACACCACATAGGCAGAACACCTATGTAAGGCCTAAGTCCAAAACAAATTTTCTCAAAAGGACAATGAAGGCACAACACACTACCACACCTCATCCTCAATCTAAGTATGCAAGATTTACTTATCCTAAGGTTGAGAAAGGTATAAAGAGTGATGTCAAGAAGAAAATTTTGAAGATCACTCAAATGTGGGTTCCAAAAGGAACAATGACACTTGCTAATCCTGCAGGACCCGAGACTAAACGGGTACCTAAATCCTTATCTTAATTGTCTTGCAGAGAAGAATCCAAGAGTGAAGGAATCAAGATCTCCAGATGAATGGATTCTTGATAGTGGCTGCTCAGGGCACATGACTGGACGAGCAGACTTATTTTCAGATTTACAAAGCGTCTATGGATCCTCAGTTATTTTTGGTGATAACAGCAGAGGAAGAGTCATTGGAAGAGGATGTGTAGAACAAGATGGAATTCGAATTGTTAATGCTGCTCTTGTTTCAAACCTCAAACACAATTTGATGAGCATCAGCCAACTATGTGAGAATGGATATAATGTTTATTTCATTAACTCTGGCTGTGATATTGTTGATAAGGTTACAGGTGAAGTAAAGCTTAGAGGCATCCGCAAGGGTGGACTATATGTGGTTGATTGGCAAAGTGGTCAACGGGATTCTTGCTTCGTGGCATTTAACAAAGAAGAGACAAGTTGGCTATGGCATAAAAGATTAAATCACTTGAATTTCAAGACGATAAATCATCTAGCCAAACACAAGCTGGTTGAAGGACTTCCTACTGAATCTTTCCAAAAGGAAGGAGTGTGCAAAGCATGTCAACAGGGCAAACAAACAAAGGCATCTTTCAAATCAAATCCAGAAAAGGATACCTCAGGAAGAATTCTTGAACTCCTACACATGGATCTATTCGGTCCTGTCACACCACCCACAGTCAATAAGAAATTATATACACTTGTGGTTGTTGATGATTACTCTAGGTATACGTGGGTTCAACTACTAAAGACTAAAGACGAAGTAAAGATCCTGCTACCTGAACTGATCCTCAAAGAACAGAACAACAATGAAGTTACAGTTAAAAGGATTAGATCAGATAATGGAACTGAATTCTGTAATGGAATTCTGATGGACTTTTGTGCTGAGGCTGGAATTCATCATGAGAAGTCCACTGCTAGAACCCCACAGCAGAATGGGCTAGCAGAACGAAGAAACAGAACGCTGAAGGAAGCAGCACGGTCCATGCTTGCTGATTCAGGACTCAATGGAAAGTATTGGGGAGAAGCTATCATGACTGCTTGCTACACTCAGAATAGGAGTGCGGTTAATGGCAGATTCAACAAAACCCCTTATGAAGTGTATAATGGTCGTAAGCCTTCTATTAAACACTTTCGTACTTTCGGCTCAACATGTTATATCCATAACAATGGGAAGTCTAAGCTTAACACTTTTTCACCTAAGTCTGATGAAGGCATTTTCCTAGGATATGGATACCCTTCTCACAAAGGTTATAGAGTGTTAAACAAGACAACTCAACTTGTGGAAATAACATGTAATGTTATTTGTGATGAGTCTACTTTAGTGCGCAGGGCTGATAAAGAACAGAGGAATGATAATCATGAGACCAATGATATCCATGATCAATCTCTTCAAAAATCTTTTGAGAATATGAGTATTGATCCGATTAGGTCTACGACTGATATCATTCCAGAGGCATCGCACTCAGCAGGTGACCAGACTGCTGACCAGGCCGGTGATGCTAATGATCATGCTGAGGCCCCATCCTCTATATATCTAAATGAAAATTTAGATGTTGCTAATGCACTTGATGATCGAGAAGATGAAGACTCTACTGAAGATCTTAGCAAAGGAGTTGCTGAGAATCCAATCCTGGAGGAACCTACTGCTGAAGCTCCAACAGATACACTACCTACTCATGCCGATCCTATTCATGAAGATCCAGAAGCAGATGAAGAAGGAGTACCAGTTGTTCCAGTTGCTGAACCCCAGGAGAATGAAGTAGAAGCTAAACAAAATAATACTCATCAAGAAGGAGAACCGGATGCTGAATTTCCAGGACGTATCAGACCGACATGGCTACGAGCGCATCCTTTAGACAGTGTTCTTGGAAGTGTAAATGACCCTATCCTAACCAGACAAGGGAACGGCAATGCCATGTTAGCCTGTTACATATCCAATGAAGAACCCAAGAAAGTAGAAGAAGCATTGCTAGATGCAGATTGGGTGAATGCCATGCAAGAGGAGCTTGCTGAGTTCACACGCAACAATGTGTGGGAACTAGTCGACAGACCAGACCATCAAAGTGTGATAGGCACTAAGTGGGTGTTCAAAAACAAGAAAGATGAATCAGGTGTTGTAGTAAGGAATAAAGCGCGTCTTGTGGCCAAAGGATATAGACAATGTGAAGGAATAGACTATGATGAAACCTTCGCCCCAGTAGCAAGACTAGAGGCTATTCGTCTATTCTTGGCATATGCTGCGTACCATGAGTTTGATGTGATGCAGATGGACGTAAAAAGTGCCTTCCTTAATGGCGAGCTCAAGGAGGAAGTTTATGTCGAGCAACCTCCGGGATTTGAACAAGGGAATCAAGTCTACAGGCTCAAGAAGGCACTATATGGTCTGAAGCAGGCACCACGAGCTTGGTATGGAACGTTGTCTAAATTTCTATTGAGCAATGGATTTCAGAAAGGGAGGATAGATCAGACTCTCTTTCGCATCAAGGATGGAGACAGCATCCTTCTAGTTCAAATATATGTTGACGACATAATCTTTGGATCAAAGAATCAAGATCTATGTGATAGATTCTCAGATCTCATGACTAGCCATTTCCAAATGAGCATGATGGGAAAGATGTCCTATTTTCTTGGACTACAAGTTCATCAATCCAAAGAAGGAATATTCATCCATCAGAAGAAATATGCTCGTGACTTAATCGCCAAATACTGTCCGGAGAAGACCAAGAGTTTGCGCATACCTATCAGCACAACTTGCATTGCTGCTCTTGAAAAGGAAGGAGATGATGTGAATCCTACTCTTTACAGAGGGATCATAGGTTCACTACTCTATCTCACCGCCAGCAGACCAGATATCTCGTATGCCGTGGGATTGTGCGCTAGATATCAAGCCAAGCCGAAGAAGGTTCACTTTGACACTGCCAAGAGAATTGTCCGCTATTTAAAGTGCACAGAAGGATTAGGAATTTGGTATCCATGAGAAGACAGTCTAGGTCTAAGTGGATATTCAGATTCTGATTTTGGAGGATGTAAGATTGACAGGAAAAGCACTAGTGGCACATGTCAATTTCTGGGACACAAGCTCATTAGCTGGTTCAGCAAAAAGCAACACTCTGTTGCTATCTCCACCACTGAAGCAGAGTATGTAGCTGCTGCTAGTTGTTGCTCACAAATTCTATGGATAAAGCAACAATTACAAGATTATGGGATTTCTCCTGAGTGTGTACCCATCTATTGCGACAACAACAGTGCTATGTGCATTACAAAGAATCCTGTTCATCACTCTCGGACCAAGCATATTGATATCCGTCATCATTTCATACGAGACCATCAAGAGAAGGGAGATATCGATGTTCGCTATATAAGCACCGAAGATCAAATAGCAGACATATTTACAAAGCCCCTTCCAGAAATCAAATTTAAAGAGTTATGCTTGAAATTAGGATTAATGGAATTCGATGCTGACGTGGATGAATGAGTCCTAGCTCTCATTCTTTCTCTAAGGATATTCTTGAGAATTGGTTGATAACTATTATATTCTGATTGCTGTGCATTCGATCTGTTAAAGATTTCTTGACATTACCACATATCAACAATGTCATGAAAATAGTTGAAAAGAAGGGATCTGAAATCAGAATATTCATTCAACAGGAAGATTACAGAGTTCAAAGGCTATCAGATACATGCAAATCTACATCACCATATGCTACTAATCTAACAACATATTTGTGGACACAAAATGAAGGAGAGCTTAGAGCATTCTTCAACCACAGTTAGGAAAGTGAGCCCTCAAAGGATAAAAATCAAATCCCATCAAAGGGATACCTTCAGAAGCAAGATGAGGAAATGACTGTTCAAGCAACCAACATAGCTGCATGGCAGTTGGCAAAGGAATTTGAGGAAAGAGATCGACACATCTCTTCACTCCATCGAAGAAGAATTTCGCCCAGCCCACGTTCTTCATCTCTGCATCAATAGCCATCATAGCCCTCCAAATCCTTGGGTTAAACACATAATTATCAGCAGGAACGCCAAAGGTGACATTGCTAACAATGTCAAAGATGACTCTGTACTCCTCCTTCAAATGCAGACATGATGGAGTTGGTGAAAAACCAAAGCTATCGGACTGCCTCCTCTCATTCCAGTAGCCGAACTCTGGAGCAGTGAAATGGTGGAAGACATCCATGACGCGGGTAGGACCCCGAGGAAGGCCAAACTTCTGAGAGAACAGGGCCGGAGTCCAGCAAACTACTTCATCGTCGAAACAACTCCAAATAGCATCATTATCGACTTTACTCCTGAAGATAAAGCTTTGGAGAGCTCGTTTCTGATAGCATGCCGGCATCGTAGTCAGAAACTGGGTCAGGCAACTCTCATTGAGAGCTCCCATAACGAAGTTGGCGACACGGCAGTTGTTACCATATTCAAAATACAGCCCTGATTCATGAAGAATCTGGTTGCGAGTGACTGGCAGATCAATTGGAGCAATTGTAATACGATGCATTTTGAAAGAAGTGAAGAAGAAAATGTTATGCAAAGAGAAATGGAGAAGATGAAGTTACAGTATACAAGTGCATCATTATTTATAGGAAGATCATGGCTCTATCCAAAATGGGAACACTCTCCCAAAAATGTCCTGTCAAATGAATTCAATATTCAGAAGAGCAGAAGTCGAGGAGTCACGACAAAGGGGGAAACGCCACCTGTCTTGAGAAAGCTACTTATGGCAAGTCTACCAACCTGAGTATTCTGGCGTTCTCTTCCACGAATGCTTAAAGAAGACACCAAAGGATATCCCAAATCCTTTGATTTAGACAGAAATCTGCCGTCTTAAATGATAGCACTTGATAGTGGCTCACAGCAGACACAGGAAGGTTGCTACAGACATTCAACACACTCGAAAGACAGCCTGTTGAGACTATAACGCAAGCATATCAGAAACAGAGTATAAGAAGAGATATTATCTCTATTTCTTGGATTTCTTTGAACACATCATTACTTATTCTGGAAGATAATTATATCTGCTGAAGATTATAGTTCTCTGCTAATATTGAAAATCCCGAGCAGAATGGTGACAGACAATAAAACATAGTTGTGAAATCTTCTTATATCTTTTCGTTCATCGGCAAAATGTCATTACAAAAGAAAAGGGGAAGATTACAAACAAAAAGATCGCTATTCTAGGAGGAAGAAGGCCTGAACGGGAAGAAGTCCGCACTTATAAGATTCGTTGGTCCTTCTGCAATCTGAGGGAAGCTCTGCTCTAGCAACCAACTAAGTTGCATTCCATTAAGCAGAGGTACGGCCGGATAATATTCGACGCAGTCTCGGACGCTATTGTAGATGTATTTCGCCCAGTCTATCTCGGCTCCATCGTCAATAGACATCATGAGCTGCCATGTTTCTTTTGAGAAGAACGTGTCGTCACAGTTCTCTCCCATCAACATATTATTTACCACGTGGGAGAGCACCCAATAAGGAGTGCGCAGATCGTACGCAGAGACAGAAAGAGAAAATTCAGACGAAGGCGTTCGTCTCCATTTCTGCCAAGCCGACCACTCAGGGGCAATGTCCGTTACACGATGATCGAAGAAAGACCCAGGACCTCTGGGAAGGCCGAATCAACGAGAAAAGACGTCCGGTGACCAGTAGATGAGTTTGCCACAGAAGCGACCGTAAATGCCATCTCCCTCCACAGAGCAATCTTCGATGAATTCCCGAAGAACATCGCCTTGGAAACGTCTGGGAGTAGCAGTAACAAATTGAGTTAATCCACTGCGATTTAACTTTGACATAACCATCTCTACCACCCTTGGATTGTTATCATACAGTGAGTTCAAACCAGCCTCATGTAGGATCTGATTTCGGCGCAATTCAAGAGATTGACCTGGTGAATCCATATTTTTGAAGATTGTATTTCGACAAAGAGTTGTTATGGCAACAAGGATACTCACAATCAGGGTATTTATAAAGGGAAAATCATAACTCTTCTCATCAGAATTGATCAGATTCAAATTACCAGAGTTATTAATCATCTGTCACTCGTCGAATAGGCAGACGCCATGACAGATAGGTCAAAATGATTCTTGGAATACGCAATCGACGGTTGGAGAAATATACTCTGAAAATCATCGTTTCATTTGCTAGAGTTGAAGTCTCTGCTAGCGACAAGGCCTCTGCTAGCGAATGATATCTCTGCTAGAGTTGAAGTCTCTGCTAGAGACAAGGCCTCTGCTAGCGAATGATATCTCTGCTAGAGTTGAAGTCTCTGCTAGAGACAAGGCCTCTGCTAGCAAATGAAAATCTCTGCTAGCGAATATAATCTCTGCTAGCGAATGCAATCTCTGCTAGCAAATGAAGTCTCCGCTAGAAAATAAGATATCTGCTAATGAATAAGGTCTATGCTAACGCATGGGTTTTCTGTTAGACTTGATATCTCTGCTAAAGGAAGGTTACTTTACTACAAACGATATGGAAGGACGAGAGCTCTGCTAACTACTTTATGGAGTAGTATCTGCTATGTAATAGCAAAATATCTATCTTTGCTACCAATCATCGATCTGCTATGATCTTAGCAGAAACATAATCAGCAGAATTACCACACAGTTGATTAACGAGGCAACTATCAAGAAGATGATCGATATTGAATGTAGCTATATGAGTTTGTCAAAATTAAAAACGACATCATCTTATATACATCATCAAAAACAATTACAACAGAAGATTCAATCAAAGGGCGAGAAAGGTACAAAGGGATAAAAGTCTATTCCTCGAAGATTCGAGGGACCTAAAGTGAGATCAGTGAATCTCTGTTCTAGCAACCAACTTAGAGGCATCCCATAGGGAAGGTGAAGTTGAGGAAACTGCAGAACACTCTGCCGCACTCTTTGAAAGACGAACGCCACCCAATCAACTTGTGCTCGATCATCTATTGCCATCATGACTTTCCAGACTTCACGGGAGAAGATCATGTCATCTGGATTCACTCCCACAATCATTCCACAAACTATCTCGAAGAGGACTTGATAGCGAGGGCGCAGTCCATATGCTGAAGGAGTAGGCGAGAAGTCCAGATCAGCAGAACGCCTCCACCTCATCCATGAAGACCATTCTGGAGCAATTTCATTATTGCGGTAATCCATCACAGAATTTGGACCCCTCGACAAGCCAAACTCAGAAGCAAAAGTATCCACAGTCCATCTCACCAAATGATTCCTGAAGACACCTACAATAGAGTCACCAATGGGCTGACTTTGTTGGAAGAAGAACTGAAGATGTTCTCTTTGAAACGCATGAGGCGTCAAAGAGATGAACTTAGCCAAACCACAAGCATGGAGACTGGACATAATCCACTATGCTATATGGTACTCTGCTTCGTATTCCTCATACAAACCAGCATCACAGAGGATTCTGTGGCGCGGAACGAAGAGAGATTGAGTTTGTTCCATATCTTCGTATTAGTAAATTTTGTGAGAAGAAGAGCAAGAGTTACAATGAGTCGTATCAAATACATCGCCTGCTTATGCTATATATAGAGAAGCCATTGGTAACTGTTCGCTGCTGAAGTTGAAGAGTCTCTAAGAGGAGTGAGGTAATTCATTAATGAAAAGGTCATATCAGACGAAATCATGATCATGCATAAAAAGCAACGCCGGAGGTTATTAGGATGATAGCATAACATACGTGGTAGCATCTGCGTACATTTATTAAAATTGGCTGCTGGAGATTTCAAATCAGACGTGGGACGCTTGCTTTTCATAATGGAGAAACATTTAATGCATCCAGACGACGGCGACAAATCAGATTGTGCCACATCATCCACACAGAAGCCACGAAGAACGTGGCTATACCCACGATCTGAACATCAACCCCAACCGTTGATTGAATTTAAAGTGCTTTCAATCCTTGCCGTCAATTTCTCCTCGTACTCCGAAATCTTCTACACCATATTTAGATTTCAAATCCCCACCAATTTTCAGAAATCGCTCACCCCCATATCTGAAAAACCCTCTCAAAAATCCTCAGATAAACCTACTCAACCATGACTTCAAATCAAGGTTCTTCAACCTCCTCCCATCAATCTCCAAATCCTGAATCATCACCAACCGAGAACTTTGAGACAGTCAACCTTCAACAAGCCTCATTTATCCACCCCTCCACCACTTGCTCACCCCTGCATGTTCGACATGCACCCGAGTTCACCGGCATTGAGAAGAAGGAGGATATTGATGAGTCCATCCCTTACTACACTTTGGTAACCATGGCCAGACAGAAGAAGCTGTCCACACATTCAGCAGAGAGGCGACGAGTGGTCCAGATTATGAAAGACAGGATTCTGTATATGCCCCTCGCCAACAAACAATTTCCTAAATGGATTCTGAATATCCTGGATTCCGAATTGCTGGTAAAGTATCTCACTGCTGAACCTGATCAATTTCATCCGCATATGGTTGCTGAATTTTATGCTAGGGCTGTTATGAGTGATGATCAGAAATCATTCAAAACATGTGTATATGGGAATATAGTAGAAGTAAATGCTGATTTACTTTCTCGTACTTTTGGACTTCGAAACTATGGAGCCAAAATCTCTCAATATAAGGTGAATGATATAGCTGAAATAGAGAGACGATGGAAGCTTTGGCGGAAGTCAGGAGAGAAAGGGAAATCGAGTACATTCAAGGTCAACACCTCAATCAACACCTTGACAGAGGAATACAAACTCCTCGCAGAGATTGTAATCAAGATGCTCCAATGTGATGCTGGATCGTACTCGGAGCTCTCTGCCAAGAAATTTGCCGTGATGATGGCATTAAATGACAATGTTAAGGGTAATTGGGCTGAATTTATTTTTGAACGCTGGGCAGAACATGCCAAGAAGAATACTCACATGGAGGTGGATGGAACATTCTCTTCGAATGTGAACTTTGGGCTAAAGATTAGTAAACTTTTGGAGATTCTGTTTACTAACACAGGAGTAGATCGAGGAGTTGCACTTCTTTCTACCGACTACATTCCTGTAACAAAGCACAAGCCTAAGCCGGTCAACATCAGAAATCCTCGGAAGTTAAAAGGGAAGTCTAACGTAGACAAGAATAAACCAACATCTCCAGAGAAACCAGATGAAGCTAGTTTAGCAGAAGCCAGACTCCAACACTCCATTCCTATTACAGAAGAAGAATTGGCAGTGTTGAAAAAGAATGTCGAAACAGATCAGTGTTTCAAAAATCTCGAGGAGATTGAGAAGTTAGGAAATCTCCCAGTTGATCAGATCAACGAAATCGTGACTTCGAAGGAAGCAGAACAGCCTCCAAATACTATTGGAACATTGGCAGTTCCAATTCAATCACTAAAAAGAATTGCTACAAATCCTCCTGCAACTAAGGCAAAGAAGAAGACCAGAAGAAAGTTGGAACTTCTGACTGACAAGGAAGTAATGGAGAAAGCAGAGGCAGAAGACAAGTCTACTAGAACTGCTGAAAGAGAGATTACAGCAGATAAGACATCTAGTGAGATCAATGTTGACAACACTTCTGATCCAGACTACATCCCTGAGTCTCTTGACACTGCAGAAGAGCGCAGTCAGGAAACAAGAAAAGCAAAGAGGAAGTGCATAGCTACTCTAAAGGAAATCGAGAAGAAAGAGTATCAAAAGTTCATCAATAACTTGACATTCGAAGGCAGAGACAGGAACTTTGAACGAGTCAAATCAGCTGCTGAAGAGTTTATGGCCCAGAAGAAAGCTGCTAAAGAAGTTAGCAAATGAGTCAGTGCTAGCAAAGGAGTCGAAGCTAGCATAGTTAATGAAACATCTGCAGAGCACATGAATCATCCATTGGAAGAAAGGGATGATGCTGGAGAAAATCAAATTCCAGCAGAGAATGAAGAAATAGCAGATACAACAGACGATGCTATCATAAGAGATGCCACAGAAGATTCGACTGCTGATCCACCTCATCTAGCAGAAGAAGCTGCAAAGAAAGAAAAAGGGAGGGCTGATTTGGCAGAAGAATCAATTCCACATCTGTCACCTGATCAGCAAATTAACATTGAAGAAGAGGAATTATCAGATACAGAATTCACAAGAAGGCTGGCATCTGGAGCATTCAGTGAAACTCACTTCCCACGTGAAAAGTCTCGCAGAAGGGAGTATGCAGAATCTAGTAAGATTCGAAATTTTGAAGATCAAGTCGATTCACTCATCCATCCTGATTCAGAGAAAGGAAAACCAGATGAATATATGTTAGCAGGACATTCAAAGGAAACACTCGTTGCTAACACATTAGAAGAAAATGATTCTCACCTCACAGAACCTGAATCATCTTGCATTTCTGAATCTGACTCCGATGGAGAAACTGAAGAAATTTACAATGCAAAGTTTTTAAGGAAAGAAACCACAAGTTCAGAGGCTATTCTTCGAGTACCCCTCCATGGGCTGCCAGGACGTCGCTATGGACTCCGAAGAATTAGTCAATGGTGTGCAAAGGTTCATCCCGAAGATTTACCTAATTCCGATCTAGGACCTATGGCTGAAGAAATAGAGCAGTTTGTTGATTCTGAAACAGAAAGAGCCATAGCAGATCTATTCCACAGTGAGTTGGATGAGTCAATACCTGAAGGACGCCTATTGGCAAAAGAGCTCCGTCGATGGAAGAAGTTTGATTATATTATGTATCAACTCTGCTTCGAAGAGAGGATGATATGTATTGCAGCTAAAGGATTAAACTTCTGGAGGTGTGAGGAACGTTGGTGCTTTGATTGGATTGTGCAGACTTCAAGCCATCCGATAACACCGTTTTCTCTCGAAAACTGCAGGGTTACCCAAGTCCGCCTTCGTACCAGATGGATACTCTGATGCTAGAGTCGAATTGTCCAAACGACAGGCAAAAGCTGATGTTGCCTACGAAAAATGTCAATTGGAGTATGAATCGCAACAAGAGGAGCGCCGGCAGGCTCGAAGAAAGGCACTGGCCACTGAGCGTGCTGCTCTGAAATTCGACTACCGTGATAAGTTGTTGGTTAAGTTCCTGGACATTGATATTCAGGACATAATTGAGGAAGCTCAGAAAGCTGAAGCTCAAATTATCCAGGAGACCACACAAGTTTTAGATGAAGCTCGTCGGATATTGCATGAGGAATTATGCTATCAGGAGCATGTTGCTACGAATACCCGTCATGAACAGCAATCCTCTATTCCAACGAGTCAAGAACTCGTTATGACTACTTCCTTCCATGCCTCTCCTATAACATCCCTGCAAATACCATTCCCATTAACTGCGGAAATAGCTGAAGCCTTCAACTCTTATTTGGAAACAGCCATTGATGAAATAGAAGAAGCAACCACCAGCCATTTGAGAAGAGAAGTTGATGAGATACGGGGTGATGTATCTCATATACAAACAGAGGTCGCTGAAAGCAAGTCAGCTATATCTGAGAACAGGACAGGTCTAGAGGTTGTTCGAAAGGACATAACAGACACCAGGACTCACCTCGAAGAAACGGTTGTGGCCTATGGAACTCACTTTTTGGCTGCAATCAAAGAGGGGGAAGAAAGAAGAAAGGCTGACCAGGAAAGAAGAAAGAAAAATGCGGAGGAGTCAGCAACAAGGGAACAGGAAATAAAGAGAAAAGAAGAAGAAGCAAAGGAAGAGTTGAGACAAAAAGAACTAGAAGCCAGACTAGAGCTACAAAGAAAAGAACATGAAGCTAAGTTAGAACTGCAGAAAAAGGAACATAAACTTCAATTGCAGAAGATTGCTATAGAGCAAGAGAAGCTGGCCAAAGAACTAGAGCGTGAGGCCGCTGAAAGAGAATCGGGAGCAGCCCTTCTGGAGAACTTCATGAAATTCACAATGGAAAAGCTTGCTGACATTCAGAAGAACAAATCAGCAGATAGTGAAAAGGATAAACCAGCGCCCAGCTCATGAATGACAAGGTCAATTCTTTTACTCTCTGTATCCAATTTGTACTTAAACTTGCAATATCATATATGAAATTGGATCAGATTTTGACAAAATCTTTTTGTCCACTTCTGAATTTTACTGGTGTGCTCTAGTTGATTTACACTTCTTGTGTATTCAACAAATTTGCATGTGGACATGACGATTATATTTTTATTGATAAACATGAATACTTGCTGATTTAATGAATGCTAGAATTTCTAGCATATTGCTTTGTTGCAAACATTTATTCATATTTAATCGAGAAATATTCCCCAGCACTTGTTGAGGGGGAATTTTGACTTCAATCATTTATGTTGCTTGAACCTAGTTGGAAAAACTCTGTGTTAGATTGATAGAATATCGTAGAATTGTAAAACACAGACATTCTTCCACTTATGGTCAGCAAATGATAGTAAGCTTTGATCGCACCAAAAAGGGGGAAATTGTTGGGAAATTATTCCTAAAATTTCCCTTAGGATTTATTTGTAAAAGGTTTTGTTGGATCAAACCTTATTCAGTTGGTCGATCATTTGCTGAAATCTGGAGAGTCTAACACAACTTGTAAAGTCCTGTATAAGTTGAACATTGAGTTGTAATAGACTAGTGTGCTAAGAAGAATCCATAGCAGACACGAAGCAAATGATATCAGCATTATCTGCTAGAGAAACAAGTCAACAAAGGATCACTAGCAAATGGCTGAAAGCACGTCTGACAGAATGCTAAGGCGTTAGCATTCGAACCTTTCAGCATCAAAGTAAAAAGTCTGAAACAAAAGAAGTCAAAGGATCGAAGGCAGTAAAAGACTTCAGCAACTTTCAACATAACAAAGGTCGAGATGCAAAAGCTGAAGACGGACTGCCACACTGACAAAAAGGACATACAAAGGACGAGACTTTCCCTAAGTAGTTTGGAAAGTACATCTCTACTCAAAAAGC